>CAIGRO010147771.1:0-13582 GCA_903798355.1 Fraxinus baroniana | reverse complement strand
AATTAGGAAACTTTCACGAAAAAGGGAAATTTCATCCCAAAAATGTATTATGCGGTCGCATAGTACATTTCAATGCTGTCGAATAGTTCATCCTTCAGCCTTCAATTTTGTCTCGGTAAATAGGTATGGAGGCACATTCATTATACACTATGTGACCATATATTGGTAAAATTGACACCTATTTTTTCTTGTGCAGAATTTTATGACAATTTCGGATTGTACTCATAGGCAAAAATCCGACACCCAAGCTGAAAGTTATGCACATTTTCATCCATGCTGCTCGTTTGCTACTTGAACGGTTGAACCGAGTTGATCCATTTGGTTTCTTTGATCCATTTGATTTTTTCTTCCTAGCCCAACGTGAAATTTGTTCCTTGACTTGTTAACTTTGACACCTCGTCCACCATAACTTGAGCAAGTAATCCCATTGCCTCCTTCACTCGCCTTTCCCTCGAACGTGTCATCGGGCCTCGGTCTCATCCTGGGCTCGGTTTCATCGGGCTCGGCTCTTAGATCATATCACATCTCCTACAAGAAGCTAGAGAATTTACTATTTAATCCAAAATAGACAATATTATCCCAAAGATTGTACAAATCACTCAACATGATCATTTATTGGCTAAATTAATGAAAAACATTAAATACATTAGTAAATACACAAGAACATAAGTATTTAAACATAAATGACAAATATTAATATTAATCACACAAGCTTAAGCTATATCAATCATCTCAAAATTAAAAGCTTAGCTCATTGTATATAAATGGCACACAATTAAAAAGTTCAAGAAATACAGTACAAAGTAGAGAAAATAAAGGATTAAATACAAGACAATAGGTAGAACCCACCCCTTGATTGGGTTTTTAAAATTGCAATGATTTGGTTTAGAGTTCTCCCAAAATCCTTGCACTTTTGCTCGGTTTTTCTCCTCATTTTCTTTCCTCAAGGGTGTAATGAATGATTGGAGTAATGGTTGATATTAGGTTTTTATATGACCTAAGATGCACCTAGAACATTTCCCAAAATGTCCCCAAAAGAATCAAAAATTACAAATAGGGTTAGAATGTTTTGTCCCTAGACACAGTCACGAGCTTACGAGGGCTGACCCCTCGTGCACATGTTGCCTAGTCCAAAGGCACACTAACTTTGGGCTAGACCCCTCTCGAGGGCTTATGCGCAAAATCAAAAATTATACGTGTCCTTTAATAATTGCACATTTTGTTTCTCAACTTTGATCTTGTACATTTTGGTCCTCAAATTTTGTCTTTTCGATCAATTACGCCCTCAATAAAGTGCATTAAAAGTTCTTCAAATTTTAGCACTTTTACTTTGGTCTCCAAATTCAAGTTTTTATACGCATTTAGTCATTTTTCTCTTCTTTTGTATTATTCTCCTTCAAATTGGTGGTTACAGCCTACAAAGATAATAATAACACAATTGTGTGTACAAATTCGCTCATTTCATTAATATTAACTCGCATTAGGCCTCCAATAAATGTGTGAAAACACACTTATCAAGTATTCCCAAATTTAAATTCTTGTTTATCTCGAGCAAGATTATTTACTAGCACAATCAAACAACACTTGATAAAAATCAACAATATTAGATACCTTTCAAAATATCCATGACCTTATCCATTGTTTGATCAGTGCGTGTTTGTGTATAATCATTTTCAATCATTACCTAGACTCAGAAAAAGTTGTAGAGAAGGAAAAATGTTCAAATTGGTGTCAACCTGACCTTTGGTTGTCAATTCTTTCATTTTCCATCTGTGAAATTCACATCCCCAAAATACACTTCTTTTCTTTCCCGAGATGATAATCTATATGTTGCTCTCAAATCATTTATTTCTGCTACCACTCTACTTTGTTAAGGTCACACCGGTAATGCCAACAATCTAAACATGTGATGATTCTTCCCAAAGTTGAGTGTTTAACCATTTAAGCTTTTACTATGTAATTCAAACCTAGTAGTTATTTAAAACCACAAATTTAACTATAAATGCACGATTTCTTGCAAGCTTAAAAATTATAGATCATGATTGACCTCACTCCCTTGAGCTTTTTTTACCCATGTAACGAGCTTTATGTTGATATCTCCCTAATTTTTAAATACCAAAGGGTACTGGGTTTCGAGATACCCTTACGGGCTTACTAACTCAAGTCAAAAGGAAGCGAAGTGAGGTAGATGATTTAACAAATGCAATGCCCTTTTTGAGCAAGATAAAAATATTTACGGAGCTTAGATCCCTAGCATATGGTATTACCTATTTTATACCTGTTAGTCAAAGATACTCCTCACTAATATACTCAACGTGTATAGAATCAACATATTTCTAGATAATCTCTTTTGTCGGCTTGGCCACCCCAATAAATAATTTATACACAATTCACGGTCTAGTTCTACCATTTCAAAACTCTCTTCATCAATCAATAATTTCCACACCTAGACAACAAATGGTTATGACTATTGTGTTCAAAATACCTTAGGTCTCACATGAATTAGCAACTTTTTCAAGGAAAAAAAAAAAGAAAGAAAACATAAAATAAAATAAAATCAGGCACAAATAGCATATTTGGTCATACCTTATGAATCAATAACAATTTTAAATATCAAACCACTCTTATTCGGTAAGGCTATCTAACATGTCAGCAAAAATTAAGGCAAAATAAAATCACCACCCCAAACTTAAATTACAAGTTATCCTCAATGTACAAAAGAATAAAATAAAAGAAATGGGGTTTAATGAAACTTCCCCGGTTTGATGTTCGTTGAAAGATTATGGACTTGAGCTTGTGGCCTTCTTCTAAAAATTATTACCAAATCACCCCCAAACTTGTTGAAAACCATGGGCAACTAGGACTTTAAAAAATGACCCACAAGACTTGATCTATAATAAAAAAGTTGACAACGAAGGTATTAAGCACAAGAAAATTAGAAAATAAAAAGGTTAAGAGTAAGAGAATTGGGTTGTGTCCAGTATGGTTGGCAATATCATTCCAGGTTGGCAAGAAGAATAGATGACTTCTATTTTGAAAAATCACTTCATAAGTATGGTTTCAACCTTTTCTCATTGACTTCGAAGTTCTCTTTTTCCTATAATATAACTCGACCGTTTCATGTGGGAAGAGTTTAACAATTGTGAAATGTCCCAACCATCTAGAGAGGAGTTGTTTTTGGGGAAATAACCAGAGATAAGAGTTGTAAAGGAGAACATGTTTCCCAACATAAAATTCTCACTTCACAATGTATTTATCATGTCACTTTTTTGTCTTTTCTTTGTATATCCAGGCATTATCATTAGAATAGAGGCAGAGCTCGTTAAGTTCATCTAGTTGGGGTAATCTTTTCCCACCAGTCAACTTAAGATCAAAGTCCAATACTTTGATCGTGCCAATAGGCCCGATGCTCAAATTCAACTGGAAGATGGGATGCCTTACCAAAACTGGGACGGTATGGAGACATACCAATGAAAGTTAAGAATGCAGTTTGCTAGGTTATAATCCATCATCTAATTTCTTGGACTAGTCTTTTCTTGAGGTATTTACCGTCAACTCAATAATCCTCTTCAATTTTCTATTTGAAATCTCCACTTATCCACTAGTTAAATGATCGGCTACAATGTTCTGGGGCCCATTCTTATGACAAATCTTTAAATTAAATTCTTTCAAACGAATAATCTACCTATCACCTTTGCCCCAACATTGCTCCAATGGCATAATCGCTTGCATTGTACATAAGCTCAAATGATAGATCCTAATCCAGAGCTACAAAAATAGAAGTCATGATGAGTTTCTCCTTAAGTTTGTTAAAAGCCCGAAGACACTCTTGAGAGAAATCAATTTGAATGTTCGTCTCAAGTGAGAGCAAAGCGACTTGGTACTCTTTGAGAAATCCTTATAAACTGCCTATAAAACTCGACATTTTCCAAGAAACTCCTTATGCCTTTTCATAGAGATTGGTGGAGGCAATTTTTCTATGTCTTGTATTTTGGCCTTGGCAACCTCAATCCTCTTGTGTGAAACTCGGTGTCCAAGAACTATACCTTCTTGAAACATGAAATGACATTTTTCCCAATTTTCACCAAGTTGGTCTCTTCATACCTCTTCAACATCATGTCCAAGTTTTTTCAAGCATTCATCGAATGAAGTCCCGAACACCAAGAAGTCATCCATGAATACCTTAATAAATTTCTCCACCAAGTAAGGGAAAATACCCATCATGCATCATTGAAAAGCAGCGGGTGCATTGAAAAGACCAAAGGTATCATCCTATATATAAAAGTACCATATGGACAAGTAAAAGTTATTTTCTCTTGATCCTTCAGGGCTATTGAAATTTGATTATAGCCCGAATGCCCATATAGAAAAAAATATTACAAATTAACTGCCAAATGCTAAGCATTTGATCAATGAATGGAAAAGGAGAGTGATCCTTCCTAGTAGCATTGTTGAGCTTTCAGTAGTTAATGCATACTCTCCAATTGATTGCCCCCTTGCATGTCAATTAGAGCTCTTCTGGTAGCTTTGAATGACATTTTCGAAATCAAAGGAATGTCATGATCTTCCTTCGTATCAAGAATAATAAAATCAACCAAGAAAGATAAATTTGTCTACATTACAAGGACATCATCGATAACATCAAGTGGATATTTGATGGATCTATCAGCCAATTATAAAGATATGGTGGTTGCCTTGGCCTCTCCCAATCCCAAATTGTTAAAAATAGACAAAGGCATCAAATTAATGCAGCATCAAAATCACATAAAGCTTTATTAAAACTTTGAATCACCAATACTACATGTAGCAATAAAACTTCTTGGATCTTTGATTTTTAGGGGATAATTTATTTTCCAAAATGACACTACATTCCTTCGTTAACATCACCATCTCATGTTTCTTAAGTTTCATTTTATTGGAAAGAATATCCTTTATGAACTTGGCATTTGACCCAAACATCGGTAAATGGAATGTTAATGTGTAGATTCTTGATTTCCTCTAAAAAAATTCATATTGAGCATCAAGTTTGTGATGTTGAAGCCTTTGAGGAAAAGGGAATATGAGACACATAAGCTTTGACTGGTATTGGACCTTTTGATGTTGATGATCCTGATTCATTTTCCTTAGCCAATTCACCAATTTCTTCAGGTTTTGACTGAGCCCATCTTCTTCGGTGTGTGCTTTGTTGGATTAAACCATTGGTAATTTCACATTTCTTGTTGTAATAGCTTGTACATTCTCTCTTGTATTAGTCTTGATATTCCTAAGAAAAGCTCATTGTTGCCTTTTCAAGAGGAGTTTAACTACTTGACCCACTTAGTTCTCCAAGTTCTTCAAAGAGGTATCATTTCATTCTTGATATTACAATTGATGATTCGCTAATTTAGTGATAGCCTCTTTATATCCTTCCTTTTTCTCTTGTGAGCTCGGGTTTAGTACATTTTGGTTATTGCCATAAATGAAAGAATTAGAAGGTTTTGCCAATCGGGATTGTAAGTTTGAGAATAAGGATTGTGCCCTTGTCATTTAAATTTTTGAGCATATGCCACTTTCTCAGTAGAAGCAAAACCATTGGTCATCAATGGAAATCTTAAACTCGAATGATTTTCTCCACATATATGACAAAACAGAAGAGCTTATAACATGTGACGGGATGAGAAGTAGAAGTGGAAGCAGAAGTAGAAGTAGAAGGCTCTTCTACTTTATTTGCTAGTGAGTAAATCTTGGCTAGAACAAGTGAATAAGCTTCACTCTCACGTACTCCACTAGCTCACCTTTGTGAACTCCTATCCGGCCATATTGTAATTTGTTCACTCATAATTTCAAACAAGTAATAAGCTTCCCAAAGGCTCTTCCATTTGATTGACCTATTAGAAGATGAGTCAAC
This sequence comes from Fraxinus baroniana, assembly GCA_903798355.1. Classification (NCBI taxonomy): domain Eukaryota; kingdom Viridiplantae; phylum Streptophyta; class Magnoliopsida; order Lamiales; family Oleaceae; genus Fraxinus; species Fraxinus baroniana. The sequence goes on along the minus strand of CAIGRO010147771.1, from coordinate 7,695 downwards.
ATTAGAATTGCATGGAGTCAAATTGGCATAGAAATAGTTGACTTATGCTCCCATTGAGATTCTATGATTTGGGCACTTTCAAAGCATGTCCTTGAACCTCTCTCAAGCCTCATGAAAGCTCTCTGAGTTAGATTTATAGAAGTTTGTGCTATCATGTTTGAATTTAGCAACTCTAGCGAGTGGAAAGAACTTAGTAGTGAATTTTTGAACAAACTCGGCCCAATTAGTGATGCTTCTCGGAGGCAAAGTGTCAAGCCATTTTCTTAACTTGTTCTTCAATGTATGCACAAAACCTTTATCCAGAATTCTTCCACACTCACATGTTGCTACAAATTTCCATGAAATGAGCAATGTGGGAATGTGGATTTTTATGTGTTCTCCCATAGAATGAAAAAGGCATTGGAGAATAGATTGATCAAATCTGATCAAAATTGGAAGAAGGGTAGACGATGCTTGGTTGATTTTCCACAATGGAAGGATATATGAAATTCCCCGAAAGAATGTCTTCTTCATTTATCACGGGATCTTTAACCTTACCCGCTTGAGGATCAAAGCCCTGAAGAGTGCCACCTCTTGGAATGTTTCCAATAGGATCATCATTGTCCCTTGTTGTGCTATCTAATTTATTTATTTATTTATTTTTTGTGTCTTCTTGCTTCTCTTTGTTCCCTTAGCCTTCTTCGGAAGGTTCTTTTGATAACCAGATCAAGTGCAACAAGATCAATACTTTTTGAATGATGTACGCACTATTGAAGACTAAGGACAACGAAAATTAGGAAGTTCAAATTCAAAACAAAATTCTAAAAGAAAACGAATAAGAGTCGTTAAAACTTATATCAATTAAAGTTAATCTATAGCTGCTCTCAAATTATTCATTTCTTTTACCACTCTACATTACTTAGATTACACCGGCAATGTCAACAATCTAGACATGTTATATTTCTCCACAAAATTGAATGCTTCGAGATTTAAGTTTACACTAAGTAATTCAAACCCTCTAGTTATCTAAGCCCACACTTTCAATTACAAATGCATGATTTCAAAATACCCATACGGACTTACTAACAATTCAAAAGGCTATATAGTGAAGCATAGGATTTAACAAGTGCAATGCCCTTTTTGAACAAGACAAAGATATATGTGGGGCTTGGATCTCTAGCAGATGTTAATTGCCTAATTTACACTTGTTTCCAAATACACTCAACACAAATATACTCAACATGCATGGAATCAACACATTTCTAGATAATTTCCTTTACCAACTCGATCAACCCCAAATTTATCTCGCAATAGGGTTAAGTGATAGAGAGAGAATGTAGATTAATATAAATTTATACACAACTCATAACCTAGATTTACCAATTCAAAACTCTCTTCATCAATCAATAATTTCCATTCCTAGACAACATTTGATCATGAATATTGTGCTCAAAATAACTTAGGATTTTACATGAATAAGTAATTTTTTATAAAAACAAAAATAGGGACAAGTAGCATATTTGGTCATAGCTTATGAATTGACAACAATTTTAAATATCAAATCATCCTTAGCTGACAAGGATATCTAACATTTCTACCAAAATCAGGGAAAAATATAATCAGCACCAATAAACAATCACCCCCAAACTTGAATTACACAATGTACTCAGCGTGAAAGTATAAAATCAAAGTGAAGAGTGGGTAAACGAAACTTTCCCGATTGGATGTTTATCGAAGTATAATGGACTTGAGTTTGTGACCTTCTTATAAAAATCATTACCAATTCACCTCCGAACTTGTTGAAAACCTTGGGTAACTAGGACTTCAAAAAAATGGCTAAAAAAATTGATCTATAATAATAAAAAAAAAAGTTGATAATGAAAATATAAATCACAAGAAAATTAGAAAATAAAAGGGTTGAGATTAAGAGAATTGCCTCCTAACAAGCACTTAATTAAAATCTTTAACTCAAATTTGAGGAATGATCATTCTAGTTTGGCAAGAAGAATGGACAACTTCTCTGAAAAATCACCTTCCAAAGATGGTCTCAACCTTTGCCCGTTGATTTGAGGTTCCCATTTTCGTCATAATAGAACTCAACCGCTCTATGTGGGAAAAGTTCAATAATAGTTAAAGGTCCCGACCATTTAGAACATGTTTTTTCAGGAAACAGCCAGAGACAAAAGTTGTAAAGGAGACCTTGTTGTCCAACATACAATTTTTCTTTCATAATGTATTATTATGCCACTTCTTTATCTTTTCTTTGTATATCATGGCATTCTCACATGAATTGAGGTGGAGCTCTTCAAGTTCATTTAGTTGGAGCAATCTTTTATCGCCGGCCAACTTCATATCCAAGCTTAATGCTTAGATAGCTTAATAGGCCTGATACTCAAGTTCAACCAAAATGTGGCTTGCCTTACTAAACATGATACGGTCTCGAGAAATACCAATGGGATTTTTGAATACGGTATGGCAGGCTCATGATGGATCATCTAATTTTATGGACCAATCTTTTCTTGAGGCATTCACCGTCAACTCAAGAATCTTCTTCAATTTTCGATTTAAAATCTCCACTTGTCCACTAGTTTGTGGATGATAAGGAGTAGCCACCCAGTACTTCACTCTATACTTGGTCAAGAATTGAGTAGCAGAAGCGATTACAAAATTGTTTGCCTCTATCGCTATTGATAGCTTTGGGGGTCCCATAATGTGAGAAGATGCTTTTTCCTCAAAAATTTCACTACCACACGAGTATCATTAGTAGACAAGGTCAACGCTTCTACCCATTTTGACATATAGTCAACCGCCCAAAGATTAATTGATTTGTGCATGCCGATGGTAAAGACCCTATGAAATCAGTTTCCCACATATAAAAAATATCCACTACTAAGATAAAATTCGATGGCATTTCATTTGGATATGGGATGTTCCACTACGTTGACATTGGTCGCACTTAGATACAGATGTATGGGCATCCTTGAACAAAATGAGCCAATAGAATATCGATTGAAGAAATTTTGATAAAGCTTTCACATTACCAAAGTGACCCCCATAAGGAAAAAAGTGACATTCTTCAAGGATTTTCTCCAGTTCCTCATCTGGTGTACATTTTATAATGATTTGATTCGGCTCTCTTTTGAACAAAATGGGTCTTCCCAAAGATAGTGTTTAATATCGATGAAGAACTTCTTCCTTTTTGATGCATGACTTGCAAAAGTTGCTCATCGGGAATACCTCATTTATCTCTTCCTGTCCGATTCCTCAATTTGTTTAAGTCCATATAAGTGATCGGTTACAAGATTCTCAATCCTTTCTTGTTACAAATTTCTAAATCAAATTCTTTCAAAAGAACCCAACATTTCTAATCAACCTCGTCTTGTCATCTTACTTCGTTAGCAAATAATTGAGGGTCGAGTGGCAAGAAGAGACAATCACCTTGGAGCTAATGAGATAAGACCAAAACTTGTCAAAAGCAAAAACCACCACTAGCATCTCTTTCTCAGTAGTGGCATAATTCAATTGGACATCAATCAATGTCCCATAGCATAATAAATGACATGTAAGATCTTATCTCTCTTTGCTCCAAAGGCTTAATCGCTTGCATCGCACAAAAGCACAAAGGGTGGATCCCATTAAAAGCTACAATAATAAGAGCTATGATGATTTTCTCCTTAAGAGAGTTGAAAGCAGCTTGGTAATCTTTGAGAGAAATCAAATGAAATGTTCTTCTCAAGTAAGGAGCAAAGCGGTTTGGTAACATTTGAGAAGTCTTTGATAAACCCCATATAAAATCTGTCATGTCCCAAGAATTTCCTTATGCCTTCATAGAGATTGGTAAAGGTAATTTTTCAATGACTTGGATTTTGGCATTGTCTACCTCAATCACATTGTGTGAAATTCGATGTTTAAGAACTGTGAATTCTTGGACCATGAAATTGCATTTTTAACAATTTAACACTTGTCTATTTACACATGTTCAACATTGTTGATCCCAAAAATGGCCCAAACATGTGGACAACTGAGTTCTTCCATGTGAGCTCCTTCATGCGCATAGTAGCACATTGTTAGTCACTCGAGGCCTTTTTGGGTAGGGGTGGAAGCATCTGTGAGTACTCCAACGATCAAGTTAGTGAGTTTGTAGACATAATATGGGATGTCTAGCTGTGATGTTCATCGAAATGTGATTTTTAGTGGTGGTGAGCTTATGGGTAGTGATAATATAAAACTTGTACTTTTCTTATCTTTACATGGATAGTGTATGTGTTGGTATTTATAATGAGAAGGGAATAAGAGAAGAACCGTTGGATGTGGAACACTTGGCTTTGAATCTGGAGTAGTCCTCTCGTAGGCGTTAATCCATCAAGGCTGCATATCTCTCCGCATTGAAGGCTTTTCTCTTTGTCTATGTGGGGCTTGGTTTGAATCAACTCTTAAGTGGTGGCAGCTGATCTTTAGGTCTATAACTACCATGTCCTCGTGTGTCCATGCATTTACAATAAAGTTTCTTTGCAAAAAGTTCTTCACCTCCTCTTTTACTTCATATTTCAAGTCCTTTCCTACCTACAAGATTTAAAGAGGTCTTGAGAGTCTACAAGAAAACTCTCTAGCTCATCTGTTGGGCAGTTTGTGAATTCGATTCGATGATTCGAGGGTCTAATTCATCTAGGGCCGCTTCCTCAGGAAAACCTTTTCCAGGGGCTTTCGTCATCTTAACATCTCCCTCTTGTGCAGCGGTCTGCCCCTTCTTTAGGGACATTGATCATTTCAGTGTCTAAGATTACCATATTTACCCCCGGGTGAGGCATTTCTTAAAGAGTTCAGGTAACACTCCCTAGATTCCATCTAATCTCCTTGAACAGTGGTTATACCCTATTTGGTTGGAAACCTCATACACAAATTATGGATAGACATCATGGCCCATAGGTCCTTCAAAGCAGGTCTCCTAAAGACTCCATGATACGCAGATTGTTAGTCAACTACCAAGAATTCTATGATGTGGTTGGCCACAAGAGGTGGCGCCCCCATTTCGAAAGCCATAGTGATCATTCCTCTCGGAATGTTAGTATCCCCGATGAAACAATACAGGAGAGCGGTCATAGGAGTGAGTTCGTGATCTATTACCATCTTTTCATTAGTTGAACCAAACAGGATGTTCGCTAAACTGCCATTTTCTACAAGCATGCACTTCAATCTGTTTCTTACCACCACACGATAGGGATAGTGCACACCCATTGCGTCTTCCTAAGTGAATGTGATGACCTCTACGGGTCTCAACCTATGATGCTGGTTTACTATATAGATGGCCAAAGGCAGGTCCTTGGCTTCCCTTGTATAATTCCTCCGAGCATTTCACGATTCACCTCTCACATATGGTTCCCCAATATCGATCTCTCGGATGAGCATGTTATCAGTTATGATGGGATGATCCCTCCTAGGTCACTATCTATCCCTAGGCCTATCTCGATCGTTATTCGTGTCATGTCGAGGTGAGTGTTGTCTCATCTCACCTCTCCTAAGTGAGTTCATCCTTGTAGCGCCATCTAGAGAGTAGCACCTCATGTTTCAGAAGGTTACACTTTTTAGCAGCGCAGTAGCCTCCTTATATTCACTCATGTCATGACCATAGAAATGGTAGAAAGTACAATGGGATCGCACCTCTTCTAGGGGCCTATTTCTAGTTCCTCCTCCTATTAAAGGATCTCTTAGATGTTCACGTCCCAACGTTGTCATTGTGCCCAACATTTTCATAGGCGAACATACGTACAGTGTTTAGAGTTATCGTAGCTAGCGCCTATCTTGAAATGGGAGCTATGGCATGGCTAGGATCCGTCCATTACTGATTTACCAAATGTGACGTGGGTCCTCGCCTCATCTGCCTTTGAGGCGGAGGGAATCCCTATGCCGTCCGATTTCGATGATCAATCATCCCTTCATTGACAACTTAGTTTTGATCATCTCTATCATCTTGTCATAAGTGGTTGGTTTTTTACTTCGGACATCCCTCCAATAGCGTGTTCATGTTCAGTTCTTCCTTTACAGCTAAGAAGGCTTCTTTATCCGTGACTTGCTTGTAGTAAGTTATTTCATCCGTAAAGCGAGCTAGGTAACTCTTTAATATTTTCCCTGCTGCCTGTCTCATATCTTGGAGGCGCTAGATCGGTACTTCTCCCTCTTTTTTGGACAAATATTGGTTCAAAATTGTCTTTTTAAGGTCAAGCGAGCTCCTAAGGCTGAGTTAACGCCTTCCATACCACACTTTGGCTGCTCTACCCAACGATAAGTAGAAAGCTCTACATTTCAAAATCGGTGGTGAGCCTCTAAGACTCATTTGTGTTTTATATTGTTTAAGGTGTTTCTCTAGATCACCTTTCTCCTCATATTTAGGAATTTTAAGAAGCACGAATTTAGGAGGCATGGAAAAACTATATAATTCTTTGGAGAATGGAAGGTCGTCGTCATCGTCGTCGAGTTCTTAGGACCTGCATGGTCCATTAGAATCGTTTTCATCTGCCAAGTGGTGAGGGATGATTGGGACGTCCTTGCCTGATATCCCCAATTTATAAGTTCTCGCCTCTCCCGCTTGTTCCTAGGCGGGGAAACTTGGGCTGCTTGGCTTTGTGCATGTTCCTGTGGTTGAATTGTTTGGTGAGTGAACTGATTCCTATTCCTAGGAGTACGTCCGATCCGGTCAAACATGCTTACAGACCTTTGGGGTTGTTCATAATCCGGGGGAAAATGCCATTTTCGACCTAAACAAACGTTGTCAATAGGTTGATCAGGGGCATAGTTGGAAAACACATCTACTCCTGTAATGCCCCAAGTTCTCAGAACTCGAAGCGTTAAAAAAATCCGCTCTTTTTTTGACCTCTTTAATGCTAACAAAAACAAATTGTAAATAAGAAAAAATTTGGAGTTGGAAACATATAAAAATTATAATGAATGATATATGTCCATATAGATTTTAGAAAATTATGATGTAACTTGATTGTTTTTTAAAAAAAAACATCTCGAGAAAATTCGACAACTTTCTATTGCACGGCAGTGGAAAGAAAAATATGTTTGGCCTAGTAAACGTTGACTAAAATTTATGAAATTTTAACATAGACTATGACATTCATATACGTACATCATATAAAAATTGGGATCTCGATGATAATGCTTGAAAAATGAAAATATTGTTCTACTATGCTAGACAGAAAATTCGAAACTGACTCGACGTAATCTACCAAAATGGACATAACTTTTTTCTCCAGGTAATATTTTAGTGTAATTCCAAATGCACCTATTAAAAGACTCATATTCCTTTCAAACCCCACCGATTTCACTCTAAAACATGCATTCTATCCCAAGTCATACAATTTTTAAGTAGGATAGCAGAATCTGACATTCAATCAGAAATAAATAGCCTTCATGCATAATCTTTCCAACGTTTTTAAGTTATAGTTGACATGCAATATATATAAAACTAAGCGAAACAAAAAGTTAAACATTGTATCCGATCCAATCAAACACGTTTACAGACCTTTGGGGTTGTTCATAATCCGAGGAAAAATGCCCTCTCCGACCTGAACATTATCAACAGGTCGTTCAGGGGCGTAGTTGAAAAACACATCTACTCATGTAATGCCCCAAAATCTCGGAACTCGAAACGTTAAAAAAAATCTGCTCTTTGTTTGACCTCTTTAATGATAACCAAAATAAATTGTAAATAAG
>CAIGRO010147739.1:0-13515 GCA_903798355.1 Fraxinus baroniana | reverse complement strand
ATTAAATTGATTTTTGTAAAACTGAATTCTTAATTTTTTTTTTTTTTTTTCGAGTAGAACAAGACATTTTAATTGAAGAGAAAAAATCGTTAGCGAACTTATTTTACCTTAGACCTATTTAAAAATGCAATCACATTATTAAATTATTAAATGCAATGACTTATTTTATCTTAGACCTCTTTATTAAATTATTTTACATGAATGAAAAGAGCTAATACTCGAGCATATTGATTTAGGATTAAGTAATTCAAGTCACTAATAATAGAGGATTTGGTATAGATTTCTTCTCGAACGGGACTATAAAAAATAGTTAATTTTCACATACATCATACTATTACTCGATATTGTTAGGAGCTTTTTCATTGTCAAGTCGGCCACGCATGTCGATAAACTTGTACAGATTCAAGTAAAGTTTATAAGGGATAAATTGATGAAAAACTAATTCCAACTAGAAATGGACAGACAAGATATTATTTGAAATGTAAACTACTTTTCAAAATTAAAATTCAATAAGTGCCATATGGAATTGGTGTACGTAGGGCAATCTTCTTGCATAAGATAAATTAGTTTTTTTTTTTGGAAGCTCACGTAGTAGCTCCATTTTTTTAAGTACGTTCATGTTTGAAAATGGAATTCCACATAGCTCAAAATAGCATATCATGTGACACCGTTTGCACTATTAAACCATAATCCCACATCACCTGTGGCATTCAAATATCTTGCCAAAAGTTAAAGAAAATATTCCAAAATTGGAAGGCAGGAAATAAATAACTGTCTAACTTAATATGCTTATTGTTCTCATAAGACAGCAATGCCATTTAAACTCGAAAAAGTCGTCAATGAAGGATTAAATAACACTGAGGGCCTGTTTGGGCCATATTTTAATTTAAGTCAAAGTCAAACAATCAATATCAACCACATCTTTCATAGGCTCCACATCTTTTCAACCACACATTTCAAAATTTTTTTATCACAATCCACTTAAAATCTGATTTTAATCTACATCAAATACCCTCTGAATAATAAACATTAAGAAGAAATAAAAGAAAAGAAAGGGATTGTTTGACAAAGATTTTGATTGAAGTTTTCAAAGATTATGATAAAAGTTGATGAAATTTGTGGTTGAAAATTTAATAAAAATTGTGAATCCGATGAACGTTTGATTAAATGAAAGTTTGGCAGTAGTTTTAACTAAATTCATCAACAAGAGCACTAAACTTTTATGCATCATATTTATCCGAATCTTACCAACGCACTTTATTATTCAAATTGTACAAGAAAATATACATAATCCAATAAACATGATAAGATATTAAAATGGTGGATAGTTTGCCTTTCAGAAGACTGAGTGGGAAGAAATGGCTATAAAGAGGACTTATTTCGTTTTCCATACAGCAGTAATTGTGCACTACTGGACTAGCTTGTGGTAGGGAAGATGAACAAATGTCTTGTGAGAAAAGAGGACGCATCCCAATCAATGTAGAAAATTGGAGTGCAGACAAAATAGAGGTCCCAATCTTTTATTAATAAATTTGCTTTTTGAATAGTGTTTAATTATAATTAATTTAAGTGGGAAAAGAGTTCTCAATTATAAGAGTATAGAGTTGAAATTCAAAGTACGATGATTTAAGAGTCTCGCATGCAAAGGCTCTCTCGAAGATGAACAACTATTTTATTAGAGTATTTCAAGAATCGAAACAACTTATTAATTTTCGAAAATTTTGTAAATGAAATAATTTGGTTTCATGAGATAATCAACAATCATCTTAAGAATTCAAATCTATAGAAAGATGAATTTTTGATCTAGGAATAAATTGAGGAGATTGCTTGTCTTATCCTAATATTCAAACCTGTCACGGATACCATCGCTAAGCCACTATCCTTGCAAAAACATGACTATCATGAACGCTCATTGGATCAAGTTCAAGTGGGAGAATGATAATGTTATACCTTATGTCCATTCGTTGAAACGACATAACGAATTTATTATCAATGCATTTGTAATGAAATATCCATTATTTAATGATGTGCATTAATTGACTAATATCCATTATTTAATAGATAAATTTCTTGGACAAGGTGGAGTTATGAGTTGAATAAGTTTCAAGTATAACTTTTACAGATTAACGTTAGTCTTGGCAATAATATGATTGATTAAATCGAGATCAACACTTGTCCATTACTCGAAATTAATTGAATTATTTTGATGAAGGGATTATATTCCATTATAACTTAGAAGAAGGATTTTCTCGTACCACGTGACATTTTTTGTCATAGGGTTGTCTAGATAGATTGCTAAATGTCAATATTGGACGGAGACGTGAATTATTAATCCTAATTTATTAATATAAGATTAAGGAAATTAATGTTTATCATCGTAAGTGAAAACCTAATGGGTCACACAAAAAGGCAATAATTAAAAATATGGAATTAATATAGGATTTAATCCAATTGGGAGAATGTAGATATTATGTCTTAGACTCAATTGTTGGGTGTAGTTAATAATGACTACTAGTTCTCAGGTCCATCGAGGTTAAGCTGCCAAATGAAATAAGAAAAATTGATGCAGAATATTTAGAAGAGAAAATTATAAATCAATTGGAAAAGAAAAAAAATAAGAAGGATCTAAGAAAAAAATCCATAACTTTCAATTTGTCTGTTAAATTTTTGCAAACGAGTATAACTCGAAAGCATTTTTCAATTATACACAATTTTTACAAGTGACGATGATGGAGCTAGAGATGGCAATGGGGCGGGTTCGGGGCGGGGCGGGGCACCTCCACCCCGCCCCGCCTTTTTATTTTTTTTTTTTTTTTTTTTTTTTTTTTTAAACCAAAAATTTCCAATTAAATACAAATTCAAAATTTTATAATCCAAAACAAACAATACTTAAAATAACTACATCAATATCCAAACAAAACAATGAAAACAACCAATGTTCAATTTTTATTTTTATTTTTTTATTTTTTAACTAGGCGGGGCGGGGCGGGGCACCTCCACCCCGCCCTGCCCCACCATGCCACTCTCCCACCCCACCCCGTCCCGTGCCCCGCCCCATCTTAGACGAGGCGAGTTCGGGGTTCGAACTTGTCCCGTTTCCTTCCCTGTTTAATATTTTTTATTCTATTTTATTACAAAAATTTCTTGTTAATTAAATTTTTTTGTTCTTTTAATCTTCACGGGGCGCTTCGGGGCGGGGCACCCCCTCCCGGCCCCACCCCATCAACCCGTCGGGACGGATTTTTTTCACCCCATTCGGGGTGGGACGGGTTTTTTTTGCCATCCCTAGATGGAGCTTTCAAGGTCACATTCCATCATTTATGGTTTTATTTTAGCATTTTTCTATTTTGAATCAATTTATGGATATTTTCGTCATTTTTGCAATTTTTTTAAATTTTATTTAGGTTTGTCCACAAAATTAGAATTTCTATTAAATTAGGATTTGTTCCGACTCTTTAAATATATGTTAAGGATTTGAAAACCCTACCGACGTTTTTTGAAAAATTGTATTTCATTTTTCCCGTTATTTGGTGGATTCCAATAATTTTCAACTCCATTCTAGCGAAATTCGTGCAACACTCATTCGTGTGCTACGAACAATACTTTTTATTATTATTATTATTATTATTATTATTCACGTTTCCATCCTCCATCAAAAATAAAGTCATAGTTATCTAAGACCCTAGAATAAAAAGGCTCTCAAATATGTCTTACCTCGAAAAGGAGGACATATCCAAATAATGGAGAACGGGAATTAAAAAAAAAAAAAAAATGCCAAAATGAGAGATCCCAATTTACCATTATTATTAAGGACTTGTAATTTAGTATGATTAATTAAATCTTATTTCGAATTGATTTAAGTATATTAATTATAAGTGATTTAGCAAAAGTGATAGCAACCATTGGACGGTTGTCTATGTTCATTTGTTGGAGGATGCTATAAACCGCTGCTAACCTAAACAAAGTCCATTTGAAAACTTAGCTCCTGTTTGGACCATATTTTTCTTTTCATTCTCATTCTTCTACTCATTTTCAATCACACATTCTTCGATAAAATAATATTTTCTATCACATCAATAACTTTTCCTTCTTTTTCAACCACATATTCACCATCACATCAACCAAAAAAATGCATTTTTTTTGAAAATAATGTGTACCAAACGGGGGCTTAATCTAAAATCTTAAACATGAATCTGTAGGGATTAGGATTCTGGCTTCTAATTGTTTAAACATGGATTACTCTCTCAAATTTATGTTTAGTTTTTTCTAAGGAGTACATACAGCACACTATGCTAGATTGAATAAAACTGAAACGGGTTAAAAAAGAGAAATATGTAAGACTCCTATCGTATCCAATCGAATGTGTTATATATGCTTTTAAAAACATATTGGTGTATATATAGTTCTCAATGGACAACTTTCCATTGAGAAGAGGTTGAAATCTTGGCTAACTAAAAGATGAAAGCGGGTTAGAAAGGTGAATCCAGGTTTAAAGAGCTTGACGATCAGTCAATCCCTCGTCTAGCGCCAAACATAAGATAAGCGACAAAATCAGTTCTTTTTATTTGATGTTCTCTAACTCTACATTTCAATACATTTTACTGATAAAACATTGTGATTCTACCTAAGTTATTTTCTCATCGTTTCAAGCGACAATGTTATGTGCATAATAATACTGTAATATAAATGGGTAAACTTCATTTGTGGTATTCTCTCTAACATCGTCAAACTATATTGATCACTTAATATTATTTTACTTTGAAACTTGTATACATATTCAACTAAGCAATAGCGTAAGTGAATATTTGCATCAAGTTTGACATTTTACGTAATTCATAAAAATTAATTGATTTGAGTTATTACTGAACTTTGCGTAAAGTTTCCACTGAGTTACTAAACTTTTAATAATTACCTCGTTAATCATTGAATTTTGTAATTCATTACCCATCCATCACTCAATTAAATTGCTCATGATATAGGCACGGAGTGGGAAAAAATTGCCACATGTGCATGATGTCAACAACGTCGGTAAATTTGTCAATTTTTTAACCATACGTTGAGTGAGTGATTGATGAGATTACATTTTGCAAAGTTCAGTAAATAACGGAGAAACTTTTAAAATGTAGTAACCCCTGAAATCTTATGCAAATTTCAGTGACCAATCAAGTAATTTTCTTGATCTAATTGATATAAATTAAATTTTAGGATAAGTTTACCCAATATAGAATGATGTACGAACTGAATTACCAGATGAGTCGATCTATTCATTGTTAGCGATTGCAGTAATCATCATATGTGTCATTTACGTGGCACAATATTTTTAAAAGTTTTTTTAAAAATTATTAAAATTATAACGTAAGATGCCATGTATGATTACATCTACAGTCGTTCATTATAAATAATATTATTGTTACAAAATACCCAAATCAAAAAAGGTAGGGTTATGAATCCTTAATTTCGTGCACGTCCAACCTATTATGCTTACCCTTTGTCCTTGGAATAAATCCCTGCGTACAGAAACCATACAGGCGTTGCTGTATTTTTTGTCATTATTGGGTCCAAAATCAATGAAAAATTGTCGAGAATTGTCCTGTAATTGTTGTCCTTGATAGCCCCAATTAAGGAAATAAACTCAAAATCAAGAAAATAATTTGTACGAAATCAAGAAAAAGCTTATTTAATACATCTATAGGACACCTAAAATTCACTTAATCCACTCAATATCATCATTTTATCTTTATCTTGTTTTATCTTATCGGTATTGTTCTAGAACGTCAAACAATATTTGTTAGAATAAATTTGACACTTTTCATAACGTTTGATTTCGGTGGCGGGCCCAAACGTTCAAGAAAGAACAACTCAGAGAGTTACCACTAGTCGAGATAAGAATACTCGAATTCGAAAAATAGAAAGGAAAAAAAAAAAAAAGAATTATCTCAAATTATGTTGACCACTAAATTAAACCTTTTGTTGGCCATTCCTTGTAAAGTGGACCTTTCCTTATTATGGTGGTAGAAGAAAAAGAGCGTGTGGAGAGAATAGACTAATAAGATAATGGAAGATAAGCTGTGCAATGAAGATTAGAATACGATTGAGACAGCATAGAGTTCACGTTGGCCACTTCCACTTGGATTAGTACAGTATGGCTTGTCGGATTTAATTACTAGAACTTTGTCATTAAGACAAGGATTCCGCAGCTCTAAAAGATTGTTTATTTATCAAGATCGATCTTAAATTTATACACTTCAATAATTATCTCTATTTTAATTTTTAATTTTTAATTTTTTTTTTCAAAAAACATTTATTGATTTTTCTCCGTCTTCAATTTAACATATTTTTGTATATGTCAATAACAAATTAATTAAAATATAATTTGTTAGAATTAGGGTGTAACCCAAATTCTATATGGAGATTACTTGAAATTATATTTGAAGTTGACTAGGGAATTCAAGATGAAATTCAATTTGGGAGTTCAATTGGGAGTTTGAAATTTGTTTTGGACTTAAACAAGTCATGAAAGAGCCCAAGTTACGATGGGAGAAGAAGAGATTGTGCAAGGAGAAGGAAACGGCAAGTCAGCAGCTCAGCGCTTGCTGCGTGCCTTGATCGCGTACGATGCTCAAAATAGAAACTTCGATACCGCCGACACTCGCTCTAGCTGTGATCTTATATGAGAATAATTGTTCGCAATTTTAGGAGGGTTTTTGTATCCTATTTTATCCCAAACACTCTTATTGCATAGATTTAATTATAGTCGAAATCTACCACATCTTAGGCTCTTTCTTGCACTATAAATATGAGTAAACCTCTTGAAAAATCAATCTTTACATTGTACAAAGAAAAAAAAAAGAAAAGAAAAAAAAATATAATTCTCTACTATTGATTAGGAGTGTTCAAAAGTTCCGAACCGAACCTGAACCCAATCGAGCAGTTCTTCACAAGTTAAATACTTGAACGGGTACTCGAATTAAGAACCAATGGGTATGGGTCGGGTCTCGGGTCTAGATCAAGAACCGAATGAGAATCGAAACTAAATAATTTTTTATTTTATTTATTGAATTAATTAAATTATTTTATTTTTTTCTAAATAAATTAAAAAATTAATTAATTAAATCAGATCATTTCATAATTTTAAGCCTTGTGTCTCAATTTTTTAATATGGANTTTTTTATTTTATTTATTGAATTAATTAAATTATTTTATTTTTTTCTAAATAAATTAACAAATCAATTAATTAAATCAGATCATTTCATAATTTTAAGCCTTGGGCCTCAATTTTTTAATATGGATCACCGACATTTTAATATTAATATCTACTTTTTGGTATTTGTATGCATTGAATTAATGTTATTCGACAGCTAGTTATTTATATATTTTTGAATTGGGCTACGTTAATTTGTAAAAGTTACAAATGAAATGTCATTAGTTATATTTATGTAGTGTTGCTGTAAATGTTAAAAAATTTAACTATGGCATGGAACTGAACGGAACCGAACCCAAACGGTTCCATAATTATACTTGAACCCGACGGGTCCATTTATTAAATTCTCGAAAATTTTGGAACCGAGCAGAACCGAACCGAATCGAACCGACCCATGGACAACCTTAGTATTGATAATAAAAAAATTTCTCTTTTGCTCGCGGTATATCTTTATCACGTAAATCTTGTGTTCTTATTTGACATATTTTTTATATTGCCATATTGTTGTACTCGTTTAAATCATAACAAGTGGTATCAATTCATGTACCTACCGGTTAAATTGTTAACAAGTGATATCAGAGTAAGATTTTATCAACTCAGTTTGATGTTTGATTTTTAGTGATGACAACTATGAAATATAATATTTCCCTTTAACATGTAAAGATGCGAGTAGCTCACTCAGATAAATCTAGATGACACGTTATTGTGATTTGATAAAATACCCTCAACTTGGAATATGTAGGAGAGACAACGTGATCGAAAGCTCATATCACAAATACATTTTCGTCTTTCGAATAATACTTTTCAGGACGTTTTAAAGAAGAAAATCGACGCTGCATTATGGTTAAAATTGGACCAGTTTAGCATGATAAAAAAGTCTAACTAGCAAATTGCATCTAAAGTCTAACTAGCAAATTGAAACATCAATCCTTACATTCTACACAAGAATTTATCATCCTCCATTATTAGTATTATCAAAATTCTCCTCTTATCGATAGTGTTAATGGTCTCAAAGGCTTTGATTGAAAATTCACTAACGGTGAACTTGTGAGTAAAGTGCTTATGTCACTCTCGGAAGCATGTATTCCATTGAGAATGCTGATAGAAAATACCAAACATATCAACACATATCCATTGGAAGAGCTCTATAGAGCATTGATGACATATAAGATAAATAGCATTTAGATAAAGGAGAAAATAATGAAAAACAAAGAAGAGGAAAGTCGTCAATTGCTTTAAAATCCGTAGTTGATGAAGGCAGCAAAAATATGAAGATGAAGAACTTGATTATCTAGTTTTTCTTGTTTAGAAATAGAAAATTTTTCGTAACAATCGTAGATTCCAAAAGGAAGAAAAAAATGACAAAGAGAAGAATAGATTTATCAAATATGATCATGAAGAAGATGAAAATCAAGGCCAACATGTACTTCATGGTCATTGATAATGAGGTAAATTCGAATGAAAATTGTTCATATGATGAATTATTTTCCTCTTATGATGAAATTCTTGAAGAATTTGAAAAAATTGCTTTAAATCATTCGATCCTTAAAAAGAAAAATTATTTATTGGAAAATGAGGTAAAGAAACTTTTGGAAATTCAAAATTGTTTACAAGAAAAAGATTTTAGATTTGATTCAAATTGTTTACAAATATACTCAAGGCAAGAAAACAAAAAAACTTATTTAATGTGTTTGGTGAACAAAAGGTTTTTTTAATAAATGAAGTATTGAATACAAATCATTTTTAAAAGAAAAGTCTCTTGAAAATTTCTTTATTAAAGCCTATACTTCCCCCATTTCAAATGTCAAATGTAATTTTTGTAATAAAAATGGACATGTAGCTTTTCATTGTTCTATAAAAAAGATATTACATTTAGAAGACAATTACAAGTGGATTCAAAAGTCCACTGGCACTAACTACCAAGGATCCAAAATTGTATGGGTACCAAAGACCAAAAATTAATTTTTTTTTTCCTTTTTTTTGTAAGTATCAAAGAAAATAAAGAGCGAATGAACATTGGATAGTGGATTCTCAAAGAATATTCTCTTAGTAGATAACATTAAGCGTAATATGCTTAATATTAGTCTATTATGTGATGTGTTGACCTATGGTTGACATCTCGTTTTAATTATCACAAACAAATCATGTTTAATACTAATAAATTGATTTCAAGTGACCTTAGTGACTATTGCACATGAGTACATTCGATGGCACAAAGTTCGAGATCAAGCAATTTGCACACAAGCCCAAATGAAAACAATCTCAAACAATCGAGGCCTTGGAGAATGATGTTGCAAATCCCGCAAAAGTTGTCTACACAAAAATCGAGACACAAGTCGAAGTACAAATCAAGCAATGCACGTCAAGATATTCAAACTAAGTACTAAAGACGTTTTACGATTATATGTAAAGGTAAAACATTTTAATACTTGGTAATATATCGTGATAAAGCTCAAAATTTTGATTGTCTTACAAATTCACGACAAAAAATGTTTTATTCAAAAAATTGTTTTCAAAGGTAAAAAATTCGAAACAAGTATTTCAAATATAACTAACACCTTGAAAAACATTTTAAAACGTCCTCTAGCATCAACATGTGATATATATTAAAATGAGGACGTTTCGGGTCAAATTGGTTGTACCGGACGTTCGGTAAAATCAATTTTTAACCAAAAGTCATATTTCAAACGGTCCAATTTTCTGACAAAAAAATAGCTATTTGACAGTCCGATACTGTACCGGACGTCGGGTAAAATGCGTCCGTTAGGACAGAACTTTTGACCGTTTGAGTACTATAAATACATCACTATTCCTCCACTTGCTTTAACCATTCTTAAGCATTAAAATGAGGCTTTTACTTATCCAACTACCTTATTCTCCATGTTTAAGAAGATCAAAAAGCATTAAATTATTGAAAAACTTTTGAGTGATTACAATTTGTGAAAATCCTTTGTTTATCAAAAAGTTTTTCATATCAACACTTTGAGCTAAACTCATTACCATCTATTGAAGTGTTTGCCTCTTCTTTTTTTGTTACCAATCTTAATTCCATCATTCATCAAGAAGAGAAGTTTTCACTTGTATATTCATTTTTGAATAGTGGGTCGTGTTGAGATCCCGGAAAGCTCAACATTATAAAAGAATCGGTGCTCATTGATAGTAAGTCATTGGAAGCGTTGTAAAGGTTTGGATTGCACAACAAGTCAATCAACACAGTGATAAAGGACTTGCTCGTGATAGAGTGCTTGATAACGGGGGATGTAGATCATTGCGTTGGATCGAACCTCCATATTATATCGTTTGCACTCTCCAACTCTTTTACTTAACGTTTTCTACTTTGTGCAAACTTATCTCAATTATCTACGTACCTATTTGTCTTTGGTTTGATTCGTTATCGTTTGTGTGATTATTAATTTAAAATCTTGTATACTTAACAAAAAAGTTTTAAAAACCAATCCACTCCCTCTTAGTTAGCCAATCTTGGGCTTTCATGATGAATGTTATCATATCAAACTTGATCTTCCAAGTGCCTTATTGAGAATACTATATCAAAAGAGGTGATATAAGAAGTCGAAGTAAGGATGTTTATGTCATGAACACTAAGTTTGAAA
Organism: Fraxinus baroniana; assembly: GCA_903798355.1. Taxonomy (NCBI): domain Eukaryota; kingdom Viridiplantae; phylum Streptophyta; class Magnoliopsida; order Lamiales; family Oleaceae; genus Fraxinus; species Fraxinus baroniana. Next base: position 2,703 of record CAIGRO010147739.1, on the reverse strand, counting down.
GTGGAGACAAATGTTTATTAAGTTTAAAACATGATACTTGGTTATGGCATAAACGATTATGTTATGTTAGTATGGACCTACCGTCAAAGTTTCCAAGAATTGTTTTGTTAAAAATTTGTCACATTTGAAATTTGAGAAATACAAAACTCGTGATGCATGGAAAACAAGTAAAAAGTTCTTCTTCAATTACAAAATATTTTTAACTTCTCCATATGAATATTTTGGACCATCTAGAATCACAGGTTTAAATGGTAAACATTATGATTTCATCATTATTGATGACTTTTCTAGATTTATTTGAGTCCCATTTTTAAATGTAAAAGATGAAGTTTTGAATGCATTTGAATATTTTGTGAAAAACAATTACTATCATTAGAAGAGATCATGATGGAGAATTTGAAAAATAATAATAATAATAAATAATAAATAATATAAAATAAATAGATAAAATTGCATTTAATGATTTTTGCAAAAAAATTATGGCTATATACATAATTTCTTGGCTACTAGAATATCTCAATAAAATGGTGTAGTAGAAATGAAAAATTGTGCATTACAAGAAATAGCTCAAACTACGAAAATGGTTTGCTGTATATTTTTTAGTGAGAGCCATTTGCTATATTGTAAATAGAATTTTTGCTGAGTCGAATGAAGATAAAAACTCCATATGAACTTTTGAAAAATAGAGTTCTCAATATCGGTTAATTTAAAGTGTTTGGGTGTAGATATTTTATCTTAAACACTAAAGAAAATTTGATAAAAAAAAAATTGATCCAAAGTTTTTTATTGGAGTTTTTCTTGAATATTCATTGACTAGCCAAACTTATAGAGTTTTCTGTTTTTAACAAAATAAATTTAATCGTCGAAGAATTCATGTAACATTTGATGAAACTAATTTTCTCGATCAAGAGAAATGTATTGTTAATGATACAGGATGAGAGATTCTTTTTGAACAAATAAACATTCAAAATCAAAGCAAAGAAGATACTAAAGATGTCGAAGATCAGCATGAGAAAGAAACAAATGTGCAACAAGAGAAAGAAGAATCTTTCGAAGTACAAATGATCAATCTCCACCACCTAAGTAATGGAGTCAAACAAAATATATTATGAACATGCTCAATAAGTTAGAAATGAAATAGTTGAAATCAATGAACACTCCAACAAGGTTATCAATCAAATTGGACAAAGATGATCAAGGTACCTTCATGGACATAATAAAATATCGAGGTATGATCGGATCTTTTCTTTATTTAATCGTAAGTAGATTCAATATTATGTTTAGTGTGTGATTATGTGCTGGATTTCAACCTTACTCAAGAATCAAACTTTAGTGCCATAAAATGAATTTTAGATATTTTAGTAGCAAAAAACATTACGTCTATGGTATTCTAAAGGCACACAAAAGGAGGATATTGTATTAGAATTTGTGAATATGGAAAATTAATTGACCGGCATTCTCACTAAATCTTTAACACTTGATAGATTTTCATATTATATTCAAAGAGGTTTGGGAATTATTAATGAATTTGAAGTATGTGGCTAAATTGAATTCATACTAAATATTCTCATATGATTGATTCTATGCGCATAATTGGTTGAAATTTATTTTTTATCCAAATAATTTTGCTTTTGTCGTTTCATCACTCATGCTTTGATTAATATTTTTACTATAAAGTGATGATCATCCTCTTGAATAGATTTGCGTATATTTTGCATTTTGTGCTTAATTGAGGGGGAATATTATTATTTCCTATGGTTGATTTAACGTGCCATTCGCTTTCTCTCATATGTGCTACATTTTTGCTTATATCATAGGGGAAAATAGAGTAAGATAAATTAATAAAGCATTAAAAAGGGGGGGAAGATGAGTGAGATGATATACTTTGAATAATTAAATGGTATATTTTGAATCATATATTAACTGATATGTTTTAAATGGATGGTGAGAAGGGGGAATCTATGGATTACACGCAAATTTAAGATTTATATTAGATTTCAATTGTTCAATATTACTTTGCAAATCATCTTGTTTGTGATAATCAAAAAGGGAAAATTGCTAACCTTAAAGTTTTAATTATAACAAACAAGTTAATCTTATTTACTAACAAGTTGAATTTAAGTGATTATAATTTTTCAAAACATACAATAGAAAATTGATCGATGGTCGTCAAAAGATCAAAAACTATCATCACAAATTAGACTCATGAAGGGTATTAAGATCGAAGTCACACATCCAAAAACTTTAGAGCAAAATTAAAGATTTGATTTCTTGGATAGAGTGTAAATGTACTAACACTCTGATATTTGATAATGAATACTTAACCTCAAAATCATTCTATTCATTAAAAACAATTCTGTGCATTAAAAGTCATTCAAATACAATGATTTGATCAAATGTAAAAATGACTTAAATGATATTTGGGTTTGAAAAATACTTTTTATCTTGAAAAGTTAGTTAAAAATCACTATAATATAAAAGAGGCTAAGCCTCCGCCTCCACGTGTCGCCATATCCCATCGTCTTGAGTTTTTTTTTTTCCCATCCACCTCCCGTTCAACCACTCCTCTTCTCCACTTCTTCATTCTTGCACTCCATCAACCCGTACGCCTTCTCCATATTTACAAAATCAGCAAGAGAGAGTTTTGTGTAGGGCTTGTAGGCAGGTATGTTTCTATGGCTTTGGAGGAGGACCTGTTGGTGG
>CAIGRO010147615.1:0-12525 GCA_903798355.1 Fraxinus baroniana | reverse complement strand
TAAAACTATACAGGTGTAGGTAGGGCTATGAAAGAATTTCCCCCTCTTCTCCTTGCAAAATGGCATCTTCATCATCTTCCATGTGTTCATCCTTTATGTATAGCCCAAGCTGCTCCAGAGGGTTTCTCAAGTCACCACTGCTGATGGCTCCCATTATCGCTTCAAGGTCCTCCATAATCCCTCGATTTTCATCAATGTGGACAGTTTTTACCATCTACATAGAGTGAAACAAACGCCAGAAAATTAAATTTCTTTCGCATCCACAAAGCAAATAACAACAGAAACCACACAAACAAAAATTTAAAAAGAAAATAAAAAAATAAAAAAACCTTTTCTACTGCAATTCTGGCAGCTTCTCTTTCTCTCTCATGCTGCATCTTCAATTCCGCCTGTGCCTTCATTCGTGAGGCTGCTTCAGCAGCTCTAAATTCTGCTGCAATCCTAGCCTTATCTGCAGATGGTCAAACATCCAGTGTAAACAAAATATTCCATTAGCAAGGGAAATACTAATGAAATAATCATATCATAAAAGAACAGAGTGAAAGTCAGATATCCAATTGAAAATTATTGAACCATCTTCAATTTCATTCACACTCTAGAATAGCTTCACATTTCACACAAGTCTCTATAATTAAAATTTCATGTCTGCTACATGCTTTGCATCACATCTATCCATCATCAAGAAAAAGAAGTTCAATACAAAATAATAGAATCCCCCCCACCCCCCACAAAAAGAAAAAAAATCCACTAAAAGTTTCACTGGAAGGCAGAATTTTAATAAAAAATGACTGTACATCATAACATTGAATCGAGGATATGCTTAGGTCACCTGCACGCTGAAGCCTTTCAAGTCTCTCCCTTTCTTTCTCCTGATTCACAGGATTATTCTTGTCCTGATCAGAAAACAACAGAAACAGAGATTTTAGTAAGTCCACAAAACCAACTAGTATGTATGCCAAAATTCTGCATGCAATAAGAATCCATTACATGATCCAAGAGAGATTGATGTTTGGCTCTGAAGATAGTATCTGCGAAGCGGCTTTTTAGCATTGCAGCACGTAAAGCCTTGTTTGGAGACATATAACCAAGTGAAGTAAATCCTAAAGCAAAGGTAAAAAATAAATCAAATCTACATATTTCCAAGGTACGATTAATACTTCAATAGTTTGGATCTTTGAATTTGGTGAGGAAAATTGACATAATTTTCTTACATCTGGAACAGATACATGCATGTGTCTGTGTGTGCCAATGGGAGTAAGATTCCCAAAATACAAATGGATACAGAGATGTGGTCTTCCACAAAGAAGCTAACAATGCATTCACATATCTAGCTGATAGCTACCTTCATCAATGGCAGCAGTTGTGGGTGGTGAAGAGACACTTTGCTGAAAATTGTCTTCATTGGAAACTCTCTCATGCCCTACAAATCAAAGTCAATGGCATGTCAAAGCTCAAATAATCAAGAAACAAGCTACAAAATTGTAAACATATATGTAACAGCTATTGCTCTCACCGCCTGAATCCAGCTTTAATTCTCCTGTATGAGACGTCACAGGATATTTAATCGCATAATCCTGATGTAAGATGACAAGGTGACTATCAACCAAAAGTTGCAACACATATTAAATAAAAATATTTGGTGCAACTAAACTTACAGATTTAGAATCAGCACAGTGATCACGATCAGATGATCTTTCTGAAGAAATTTTTGAAACAAGATGAAATGCACTGCAAATTAGTTGACAGGAGCACACTTGGAGCAGACAAACAGAAGAAATAAGAATTTAACTCACCACTAGAAGATGGCTTAATAGAACATCTTCTAAGGCGGCATTGGCACATCAGACTACCACATGTAGCACATTCGACTGCAGGAGAATCAAGTGGTTTTCCATTGGCAGTGACACAGGCACTTAGATTGCCATCGTCTGTGTACAAGATACATGGCCAATCAGGTCGTGTAAAGGACCAACCAGAAAGCACAAACTTATTCTGAAACATTTCAAACCTTTATGAACAATTTTAACTAGCGTGGGGCCATTCTTTTTCATTTCATCTAAATTGAAAAACTGTTCAAGGTTTCTGCCTGTGCACTTCAATTTCATCTCCATTAATTTCCATCTCCTATTGAAAACATCATTCAATTCCTTTGCAAAGTTATGGACATAGTTCCCAGGAGGATTGTACAGCATCGCATTGGAAAAGGTCAACCTGACATCACTAGCAAATTCCACTTCATTGAAGTATGTATTGCCCTCAAGTTTATTCTTTATCGTACCCAAATCCATTGGTTCAGTGACTATTGAAAAATAATCAGGAATCTTCAGCTTCACAGGATCAACTGGTTGATTGAAAGCAAATCCGTGAGGGTGCTCCATTAGTGATCTCAAAATGCTCCTACACTGTTGCTTGAAACTATGATCCATCCTCGCCTTTTTCTCCCTTTGACACTTCAGGATCATTCCATGCTTGCGCTTGTTAGAGTTGCCTGAAGTGGAAAAATTGACTGTAATAGACTTTCCATTTGCAGTAACTCCATCTCTGCTTTCATTATTCACGATCATCGTCATGTTTTCACACAACTTGTCTGCTGATTCACGCCGTAATCCTTTTGAGGTGATTTTGAACTTTATGCTCCTCTTCGGTGTGTTATCCACAGCTGCCACAGTGGAAAATTGCAAGTGCTGAAGTGGGGAGCAGACTAGGTTTCCAGACTGACTCTCAGCAACCATAACCATTGGACTCATCAACACTGCACATTTTTTAAAAGCAAACAAGAAATATTATTTAGGACCCAACAATGAGTAAACTAAGGCTTTTTACTTGTTCCAATAGAACTGGCAGTACTTAATTGCACATAATATGTCACGCACAAAGATAATATATTATTTTGATCGCAGACCCATATTCACACAGAAATAGTTAATTAAATTAATAAAAAAAACTACCAAGAAAAACTTGTGCCAAAGTCCCATAAATACTAATTACCGTACAAGGTAACTATTTCAAAGTCAAAATTAATTTTTAACTAAGATACATAACATAACACAGAACACAAAAAAATCAAAAATCAACTTTATTTTTCGCATAGGTAGAAGACGAACAAAGAAATCTACAACTCAATTTTTCTATTCTATGACTCAGAATCATTGAAAAATTACATATGGAATAATGAAAAAGATAAAAACAAGAAAAAATCGAAATAATATACGCAAAATCCATAAATACAAAATAAATAATTACAGCGTAAAAAGGAAACATATATACAATAAAACGCTAAAGTTTCCACTAAACAAACCAATGATTAGGATACCTGTGAGCAACAAAACGAACCCCAATCATGGGCGGAGGGCACATAGGGTTTATGCGTAGGGTTAATGTTTAAGAAATGCAATAAACAACCGCATCAATGATTCTGGAAATTTTGTCGGAAAAAGCACCATCAAGAAATAACAATTCTGGAAAATATATGAATTATAAGGACTAAGGAGTCGAGTTTAAATTAATCATTCACAACAATCACATCGAGTGCGATTTCAACGTATAAATCCCCTTTGTACACTAATATAATCCGATACTACCTTCCAAGCTTGGTTATGAAGAAGTTGAGCAGTAATCACTGAAGCAAAAGATGAATTGGTGCTAAGGCGGTGATACGTCTCCCTTTTTGCATCTCCTTCACGCTAAATTGTTACCAAATCTCAGTGAAATACCGAGGAAGAAAACCTTAGCGCTTGTCCTATTTGCTCGATGAATAATATCTAAACAGGCGGCGCGCGGGGCATAGATTAGTGGTTACCGAAACCGAATATTTAACCGAAATGAAGCTTGCTTTTGACAAAGAGTAATGCTATATATATACATAAAAGTGTAAATAATGCTTCACATAATTGTCACATAATTGCAACTCTCCAATAGGGGTCAATCATGCGCCAATTATGTAAAGCATTATGTAGAAGACTATGTACACGTAGCATTACTCTTTGACAAATTAGGTTATTAATAAAAAAAAATAATCAAATATTTAGGAATTTAATTAAAAAAAATTCAAAAAGTTCGTTTATAATTTCTTTTACATTTCTGATATTGCTATCTAAACAATATTTCTCCTTCTTATCGCAATAAATGAATATAGAGGAAGAATGATTCGTTCTCTTGATTTGTACTAAAAAATAACCATTTTTTTTGTTTACACGGTTGGAAGGTTCACAAATTCGTGGTCACAACTCTGTAATATAGAAGGAATGTAACTCATATGAACCGTAATAGTTCGTTGCTAAACATCTCATCAAATATTGCAATGTCACATTTGGGAACCATTTATTCTACATGAAATCACCACATGAAGTTGTAATTTTACTCATGCCATGTGAGCCGGTTGCAATTATATGATATAGAATGAGTCAAAGTCACAACTAGTTTTTGTTAGACAACCTATCCAAGATCATAACAGTGACTTACGATTGGCCTCCTTAGGCTTTTGTGACTACTTCATTTTAAGGAGAGCCCTAATCTTTTCTAGATTGGTCTCGATTCCTCTTTCATTAACCAAAAGTCCCAAAGACTTATACCAGGCGGCCTCGAATGCACATTTTTGTAGATTAAGCTTCATTTGATAGTGTTGGCTAATGGGGAATGTGATTTCAAGGTGGACTATGCGCTAGCTTGCTTCAGACTTTTTAAAAGAATATCATCCACATACACCGTCATAATCTTCCTAATTTGTTCCACGAACATAAGTGGCCACAAATGTTCTTTAAAGTAAGAACATTACCATGTATCAGTATATGCATCAGTCGATGATGAAGAATATATATTCTCCTCCGGCCCATAAGTGGGGATCTTATTGTATCTTAAACAGGCTTCATAAAGCTCAGAAAGATGTATCCCGTCATTGTATCCACCAGCTAGTCGATGTAAGGTAGAGCTTTGCCTTGTTCGGATATGGAAAGTCGATGCATACGTGCCACTCCCTATTAGATTTTCGAACAAGGAGTGGATTGGCTACCCTGCTCTAATAATGTGTCTCTAAGAAGCCGTTAAATAGAAGTTTGTCAACCTTTTTTAAAGGCTTTATATTTCTCAAAATTGAGCAATCTCAAACCGCTTGTAAAAGCGAAAACTTGTGATCAATCTTTAAGGCGTGTCATGATACCTTTGCATCAATTCCTACCACGTCCTTATGCCATCATGCGAAAACATTAAGGTTCTTTTTTCAAAAGTCCTCGAGTTCATTTCCTATTTTATCGGATAAGTTCCAACATGAAGTACTTGTTGACATCTTAGCTTATAGGTATACTTCTGAGTTTCTCAATTGGAGACACTTGGGATTCCGACTCAATAGCACAGAGGTAAAGGTCATCCGTGATATTTTTCTCCATGTTCTCCGTACCATATCATCTATGGATGATTGTTCTGTCATCATGGTATAGTTAGCCTCAGGCAGAGGGTGGCTTTGCAAAAGATACTTAAGTAAAAGCAGCTTTAAAGGAGAGGTCGACAATATTAGTCATCATGGACAAAGAAGAAAAGGCTCTTCCAACCCTTAGTAGAGGACTTTATAGCAATAAGCAGTGGTGGATCCCCTAAATGGGGGGACAAGTATTACCAACTTTGGAAGGTAAGTCTTAGAGATTTATAAAGAGTTAAAAGGGCTTTAAATAATTTCAAAGGGATGTCTCTCAAATTCCAAGCTAACTTCCAAATGATAAAGGTGCTAAGAACACAAGCTCGTCCGTTTAGATCAAGTTATGTTGGTTCGACTCAGAAGTTACTAAACACCTCTCACATATAGGGCTGGAGAGAGAATCTAAGATCTGACTCCAAAATAGAGTAATTGAAGGCCAAACAGCCAAACAATTTTTTTTAGAACCAAGGACTATTAGCTCAACTGAATCTTGTATATGATAAGCTTCATGCCATGAGACAAAGTGCTATTTGGTTACATTCGCTGTAAACATATGCAACCCATAGAGCCCTAAAAGTCTCCATAGCCCTCTTAACAAGCATTGGAGCACCGAATGCTCATTTCTAAACTGTTTCCAAGTCTTTAATGCTGTGGATTCTCATCTGTTTTGGGCATTAGGTGACTTATGGGAACCAACACTATCCTAATACACTTTTTCGACCATATAGACGATACAAAACTACTTTTCGGTGCACTCCCAATCAGATAAAATGCAAATGTTGAGTGGACGGTCAATGGTTCCATCATTTGGATATCATTATTTTCATTCTCGTTATCACAATAGTTTCTCGCGAGGAGACATGGTTAACAAAATAATATGAAAAAGAAGCCAACTCAGAACACATCGAAGACTGCAATCACAAATGTAGAAATAAAAGAGTATAACCTGATGAAGAGAAAGAAGAAGAACTCTCCATTATTCAAGCTATATGAAGTTCTGCGTTACATTCCACCACTTTATATACAAAGAAAACCAGCTGGAATTTAACATTAAACTAACTAACTGAATTAACTTCCCAACTAACTAACTAACTAACTAACTAACTGAATTTCAAACTTCTTCTGGTGGTTTCAGGCTTACTGTTGCAACTGTATCGTAAAAACCCCCATGAAGAAGGGCATGGATGTTCAGAATGCCCATCTTGGAGATATGGGTGTGAAACATGGCTGAGCTAAGGGGTTTAGTGAGAACGTCTGCTAGTTGATGATAAGAAAGAATGTGGATGATCTTGATTAGACCAAAATGTAACTTTTCTCAGACAAGATGGCAATCTATTTGAATGTGTTTGGTCTTTTCATGATGGATAGGATTTGTAGCAATTAAAGAGCTAATTTTCTATTTGTGTATAAGAGTGTATGTTGAGGATGAGTGATAGTCAAATCGTGGAGAAGATGGAGTAACCATTGGATTTCACAGGTTGTAGATGCTAAAGCTCTATATTCAACTTCAGCTGAAGATCTGCTAATGATTTTTTGTTTCTTGGATTTCCAAGAGAATAGGGATTTTCCAAGAAAAATGGAAATGCCAGTAACACTTCGTCTAGTGTTAAGACAACCGGCCCAATCACTATCACTGTAGGCCTTGAGGTGTAAAACAGATTTGGAAGGAAAAAATAAGCATTAACACGATGTAGCTTTAACCCCTGTTTGAAACCCATTTTTGGTAGGAAAAAAATTTTGGAATAGTGATTGATATAAGAATATGTGGTGAAAAAGTGATGAATTTTTTTTGATTTGTGTGTAATATTATTTTAATAGGAAAATATGTGGTTGAAATGAAAAATGAGAATGAGAATGAAAAAATTAATGGGTGTCAAACGGGGGCTTAATGTATCTAAGAACTCTGTGAGTAGCATTTAGATGAGATTGGGCTGGTTTGGACATGAATTGACTAAGAACTTGTACAAAGTAAGCCAGGTCAGGTTTTGTAATGGTAAGATATATTAATCAACCAATGAGCTTTCTATAGACTGATGGATCGGAGATGAGGTTACTTTCTTCAGATTTGAGCTTGAGAGTAGATTCAATAGGAAATGCCACCGGTTTGCAACCAATGAAGCCAGAATCTTCAAGGATGTCTAAGGCATATTTTCTCTGACAGAGGCTGATTCCATGCTTTGATCTAGCAACCTCCAAACCAAGAATGTATTTTAATTCACCAAGGTTTTTGATTGTGAATTGATCATCCAGGAAATGTTTACTTAAATTTCATGAAGATTGTTACTTGCAAAAAGGATGTCATCAACATAAACCAAGAGAATGATGAAAGAATCAGTGGTGGATTTCAGGAATAAAGACGAATCAGACTTGGACTGGATAAAACCATGTGAGATAAAGCTAGAAATAAGTTTAGCAAACTACTGGCGAGATGCTTATTAGAGGCCATATAAACTTTTATTTAATTTACAAACAAGTGAGGGATCAGGACTGGGATATCCTTGGGGGCAGTTCCATGTAGACTTCCTCATGTAAATCACCATGAAGGAAAGCATTGTTAACATCTAACTGGTGCAAAAACCAATTGTTCACTGTTGCAACAGCCAAAAGAACTCGAATAGAGGTCAACTTTGCAACAGGGGAGAAGGTGTCAAAAAAAATCAAGGCCCTTTTGTTAAGTATACCCTTTGGCAACCAAACGTGCCTTGTATCTTTTCACAGTACCATCTGCTTTGAATTTTACTTTGTAGACTCATTTGCAACCAATGGTGTGTTTATCAGGTGGTAGATGAATGAGGGTCCAAGTATTATTCTTCTCAAGAACTTGAGTCCCACAATTCATGGTAGCCTGCCAATGTGGAAATTTGATAAGTTGGCCATAAAACTTTAGTTTAAAAACATTTGAAATAGAGATGGCAAATGCCTTGTGTTTGGTGAAAAGTCTATCAATAGAGATAAAATGAGAAATAGAGAAAGGTTTACCTGAAGCAGATGGACTAGCCAGCATTATGGAAGACTGGATTGCAGTAGAAGAAGATGGTAAATCACAGTGATATTCACCCAGATAGAAGGGTAGATGCTTTGCTCTGTTAGATTTTATGGGAAGGGGTTGAGGAGCAAGTAAACCATTGTCTGGTGAGAAAATAAGGTAATGATTAACATGTATTGGATCAGTATTAACTTAGGTCTGGCTACTATTGGTTTCTGCTATTGGTTTATTGCTGGTGCATGAGGATAGGAATGATCAAAGTATGGTTCAGTTATGGGAAATATGTGAGGTTCTGTTGTTGAGTGAGGTGAGGAATTTTGTTAAGGAAAGGAAGATTCATGGAAGATGACATTTCTACTAATAAATGTTCTGTGGTTTTGTAGATCATAAACCTTGTATCCTTTGTATCCAATAGGATAACCAAGGAATATGCACCTAGATGCACGAGGAGAAAGCTTAGTTCTATGATTGCTAAGTGTACTGGTGAAACACAAGCAACCAAATGTTTTGAGGTGATCATAGTCTGGTAGTTTTTGGAATAGCAGTTCATAAGGAGTTTTATTGTCAAGAATTGGAGATGGTATCCGGTTAATAATGTGAACTGTTGTGAGTATGCAGTCACTCTAAAAGATGAGAGGTGCATTTGATTGGAAAAGAAGGGCCATAGCTACTTGTAGGATGTATTGGTGTTTTCTTTCTACAATTCCATTTTGTTGTGGTGATTCAACACAACTTTTCTAATGAAGAATTCCATGAGAATTGTAGAATTTTGACATGAGAAACTCACCACCATTGTCAATTCTAAAGGTCTTTATTTTGGTATTAAAGTGTGTAATGACCATTTGATAAAAGTTCTTTACGTGGCTATGAGTCTCAAACTTAGATTGTATCATGAAAACTCGTGTGCATCTAGAATAATCATCAACAATAGTAAGGAAGAATTTGTAACCATTAAAGAAGGCACATGGAAATGACCCAAAATATCATAATGAATTAAGTCAAATATTTTATTTGGTACTGAATTACTAATTGGAAAAGGTAGCTTCTTTTTCTTTGCTAGGGGATAAATATCACATTTATGTAAATCGTTACAAGGAATATGAGAAGAAAGGCATGGGATCTTGGACATTCTAGTATCAAAAATGTGTCCAAGTCTGCAATGCCAGAGATTGTTATTGAACTGAGCTGAGACATGTGTTGTAGGGCTATTGGTAACAAATAGAGATGCATTATTGTCTTGAGCAATCATGCAGTGATATAAGCCATCTTTTTCTTTAGCAAAATCAGTCATCTTTATGCTGGCCAGATCTTGGATGAGACATGAAAGACAGAAAATTATATGAATAGTAAAGAATTTAGTTAGTTTAGAGACTGATATCAAGTTGAATGAGAAAGAAAGCACACACGGGACATTTTCAAGAAGAAGACTATCAGGGATTTTAACTTTTCCAATATGGCTGACTGGGATAGAAGAACCATTTGGTAAGTGAACTTTGGTGGTTGTGGCTGAGTCAATAGAGGTAAAGAATGTATGTGAACATGTCATATGATCTGTTGCACCTTTGTCAATTATTCAGGTAATGGTTTTTTGCTTGGAATAAGTTGTATTACAAAAAGAAATACATGTGGTTATGGTGGCTACTGTTTGAGGTGATGTATTAGGTGATTGAGAGGATCTTTGGTGAGTCTTAGCAAATGCTAAAATACGTGAATAATAGATATGAAATCACCAATTTCGAAAGAGTTCCTCCCTAACTTCACCAAGGTTTTAGTTCTTCATGGATTTCTTGAGCCAAAAAGATGAAAGAATGATGTAGAATGAATAAAATCGACGTTCTAGGGTGTTTTTGGGGGTGTTATTAGTATCTTTAGTTCCTTATATGTTTCTTGAGCATAAACCAGAGTAAAATCATGTATGGAGGCGTTCTGAGGTGTTCTGGGTTGTATTTAGGGTTGAAAAGTCGTGCAAGATATGTTACCAAAGGAGTTTGAGTCGTAGAAGAAAAGTGAAATTTTGGGTCCAGAATGAACCATGCGTACGCATAGTTCAATTCTTGAGTATGCACAGCACACTAAAATAACCTCAGTAGTTATTTTTTAGCATCTCACATACGCATGTCCTACAGGCCTGTGCGTACCCGTAGTACAAAATTTTCTTGTCGAACAGCTTTTAATGTTTTGACCATATCTTCCTCTCCCGATGTCCGATTGAGGTGATTCAAGATGCGTTGGAAATCTAACTCAAAGGGCTAACTTTTATTCAGATATAATCATCTAATTCGATAGTTTTCCATGTAAAATGTGGGTTCCAATATGAGGCTGGAAACTGGTGCAAAACTTTTCAACTTGAAAGTTGATATTTGATAATGTCTTAACTATATTTCATCCCTTTGACTCATTTCTTCATCCAATTGACCTCTAACACTCTCGAATATTCATCATTTCATTTTAACTTCCGAGCCATCTTTTGGATATTTGCAATTTGGTCCCTAAACTTTTGTTTTTCCCCGTTTTGGTCTTTTTCACTTGTTTCTCCTTATTTTAGCTACACTCATCACTTTGTCCTGTAAAATACAAATTACATAGAATTAAGCTATATTACAACATATTAATCAATAATTTTTCATGTTTTGACAGTGAAATAAGTGTGTGAAAACGTACTTATCAAACTCCCCCAAACTTAAACTATTGTTTGTCCTCAAACAAAAATATAACTCAACTCTACGTGTCACACGGTCTAACAACATGTTGTGTCCTAGGTTTGTAATTTGGTAATCAAACAAATGAACAATTACAATAGTGCAATAATTAAATCAATATTCACCTGTTACATGTATAACTCGACGTGTGTGTGTGAAAAATCATATTGACATGTTAAGGTTGTGATTGGTTCAACACCTGACCCATAGTAGTCAAATATGTCATTTCCTCGCTCGAAAGATACACACCCCCAAACTTATGTTTTTCACTCAATTTTTTCGGGGTGTATCCCTAGTTGAATTTACTCAATTCTATCATTATTCTCTCTTAGTTTGAATAAACCTTACTCCTACAAGTTCACACTTCAACAAGTCGAGATTCTTCTATATTTTTTATTGCTTTAACCTTTAATACTAGACTAAGTTACTTGCTTCGTATCAAAGGTGCAGTTTTACCAACGAGATGCCTATGGCGTAATCCATGTATTTGAGTATTTATTTTTTTTTCGTTTCATTTTCATGTTTTCTTCAAAAAAAAAAAAAAAAATTGGAGTATCTCTTCATTTGCTTTCTATATAACGAGTTTTAGGCCGATAACTCCCAAGTCAGCTGACTATATGGCACCAAGTTTTAAATCACTCTCATAGGCTTAATCACCTGAGTTATATAGGCTCGAAAATATGCTTTTTATGTACTCAAAGATTAGTGCAACTATTTTCTTTTAGACATCCAGTTTCTAAAACTAACATCTGACTTAAAACTTTCACATCGTTTTCATCTCATTAGGTTTTAGACAATTCACACAATATTTTTATGCACGGAATCCCTACTCATCTCAGTATTCCCTTATAACAGTTCAATCGTCTCCAAACTAACCTATAGTTGGATTGTGGAGTAATACACTAGAGGTTACTTGGGTTCAGATACTACATTCAACTATCCTCTACATAATGAACCGCATCACTAAATCACTATGTTAAAAATGAGTAACGTGCATAGAGAATGTCAAGTTTTACATAAACATGTTTAGACTAATCCGATAACACGCTATTTCCATCATTCACAGCTGATACATATTCCAATAATCACGTCACAACCGACATAGTTATCAAACCCACACAAGCATTCAAAACAATAATTATGACCTAATAATTAAAGGTTAAAGGTAAAAATAAACGAATATTATTTTTTGAATCCACAATCATGCAAAAATTGCAATAAAATGATTAATGTTCCACCTAAACTTAATTGAAACTCCATGATATTTATGCAAGTCACATGCAATTCACAACAAAATCCAACAGATCCCCACAACTAAAATTTTGCATTGTCCACAATGCATCAATATGAAAGCTAAATGAAAAGATATCACAAAAATGATGCAGTGAATCAACATACACTTGAATGATAGGAAGTTTGAAAGTACTCAATTG
>CAIGRO010147613.1:0-17545 GCA_903798355.1 Fraxinus baroniana | reverse complement strand
TTAGAATAATTCTACTTGTACATCAAAAAATGTACATAAGGGTGTACACCCCCTTCACATGGGGGTGTGACCCACTTGTAGAAAATATATTTTTATTTGAGCGGATCCCACCCCCATGTGAGGGGGGTGTACACCCCGATGTATATGGTGATGTACCCCTAGCAAAACCGTACTTTTTAGTCCATACCCTTCCTGCAATCCATTTAGTAGGTGCAACTCGTTAATTTCATAAATGATTATGGAAGTTTGTGCAAAATTTTAAGTTAATCCACAAAGTATTGTTCTGATTCATTTATTCACTAAAATTTATCAACATCACATCATTGGTTAAAGTTCAACGTCCTGATTGTAACTAGGGTGAAAGTTCAATGACCCGATTGTAATTAGGGCAAAAGTTTTGTAACATCTAATGTTATTAATTTGCTAACCGGGATGGGTATGTGTTCGCAGTTTTAATGGACATGTTAGCGGATTTCGGCAGGCACATTAATATAATCCCAATGAAGTGGCTGAATGCTTTAAATTAAATTCCAGTGCCCGATTGCTCCAAATTGAAGTTTATGACTAGATTGTAATTAAGGTGAAAGTTCAGTGACCTCTAGTGTGATTAAACTTCCAGTAATAGATTATATTAATTTTAAATCCTTTTCAGCATCTTCTCCTCAGGCTCAGGAGATTCTTTATTAGTTTATTTAGCAATTTGCATATAACAGAGAATATTTATAAATTTAAATGTAAAATTGCTGACAATCTCCAACCCTCACCACCAATCATATATTGTTTTCCCACTTTTTTCAATTAATATATATATTTTAAATGTCACTAGTTAAAATATTCAAATATAGTAATAATTAGAATAATTTAAGTAATGAAACATTGAAAGTTTAAACTTGCAATTTATGAAATACAATAATTATAAAATATAATTAGAGCGTGAGACTAGTGGTGACAATGGGTCGAGTCGAGCGGGTCGGCTCGTTACTCGCGGGTCGAGCTCGTGCTCGTGAGTTTGTCCTTTTTATTTTATTTTATAATAAGCCTTTCTTTTAATAAAATAAATAAATTAGCAGGCTCAGTTCGTGCTCGTCTTTTTTACGAGTCGAACAATCGAGCAGACAAGCCGCTCGGCTTGGTTGTCACCCCTACGTGAGACTGACTCTCCAAATGTAGATAATCAAACTCATTCCATTTTACAAAGTCTTTCGAGCCAGAGTCAAACTACTTCGAGTTTGAAGGGCAAGGAACTTACCATTGTTAGTAGAAAAATAGGAAAAGACTTTGACACACATTCTATTTTAAAAGGTTAAAATAAAAACCTTTTTGGAGCCTAATTTCAAAGTTTGGATGGTACTCAACATAGTGCAGTTTAATAGTTTCAGTATTTTTTTGGTTTACTATATAAATTAAATTGCATGTTTATGAGAATATTCAGCTAAGGACAACGGCAAAGCCAAAAAATGTGTCGGAGTGGGCTAAAAATTAATGAATCATGCTATAGGTACAGGGATTTAAATCCCTGTACCTACCAGACCACTCACACACTAGGTGGGTGGGGTAAACATGTGGGCCCAACATCTTGTGAGACAATTTTTAAAATTCTGTAAAAATTCTGTGAAAATCAATCTGTACTTGAGGAATTGGAGAAAATTAATTTACTTTATTTTTTGGAATAAACTCACGTCACTATAGATTAAGTTTGGGAAACGGGTTAATTTCACAAATGGTCACTGAAGTTACCTGAAAATCTTAAAACGGTCACTGAAGTTTTAAAGTTACAGAAACGGTCACTGTTGAAATTTCTTTCACAAATGGTCATTGAATTTTCAGATTTTTTTTGCTAAGTTTGAGACAATTTTTCGGCAACTTCTCACCACCAAAACCGTCGATTTCGGATACCGTTGGAAAGCCCACGATGTCCTCTTCAATTACCACAAAAAATTTCCCAAAAACTCCAAGTGATTTGGCCAGAATAAACCCACGAAATCGGCAACCAAAAATTGTGAAAATTTGCCCAGATTTTCAGATTTTTTGGGCAACTTTAAGGCAATTTTTCGACAACTTTCGACCACCAAAATGGTCGATTTCAGATATCGTTGGAAAGCCCACAATGCCCTATTCAATTACCACAAAAAATCTCCCAAAAACTCCAAGTGATTCGGTCGGAATAAACCCACGAAGTCAGCTATCCAAACTAGGCAGATTTTTGGACTTTTTTGGTAGCTTACTTCGTGGGTTTATTCCGGCCAAATCACTTGGAGTTTTGGGGAAATTTTTGGTGGTAATTGAAAAGGATATCGTGGGCTTTACAATGGTATTCGAAATCGACGATTTTGATGGTCGAAAGTTGTCGAAAAATTGCCTCAAACTTGCCCAAAAAATCTCAAAATTCAGTGACCGTTTGTGAAAGAAATTTCAAACTTTAGTGACCTTTTCTGAAATTTTGAAACTTCAGTGACCGTTTTGAAATTTTCAGGTAAATTCAGTGACCATTTGTGAAATTAACCCTTTGGGAAACTAATCTCATTATATTCATGACATAAAAAGTATCAGTCACTCAATGAATTAGAAGTCTAGATGCTTACCTTAAGATGTCCCACTAAATATTCATAGTTTACTTGCGAAATAAAAAATCGACGCCCATCTTAGAAAATATAAATTGACAGAAAATATAAAAAATCGACGCCCATCTTAGATATAAGCAAAAAATATATATCCACAATTCAAAAACTAATAAAATGCTTAATGAGTATTATTCCGAAGAACTTGGACAACCAGTTGTTCCAAATGACTTAAGGTTTGAGCAAAATACGTAATCAAAATAAATTATTGTATTTCACCACTCTCAAAATATTATTTGGTGTGGGTATCAATCTTTTATATCGACACATTCCATAGTGAGTGAAGAATCCCATCATAGGTGGAAAAAAGGGACAAGAAACTTCGAGAGCGAATAAAAAAATTATTTCACGTCCATGTTTGACTTAGTTTCAATAATATAAATAATCAGATTATTTATAAATAAATAAATTTTTTCAAGTATTCTTTTTTATTGACAAGATTAAGCCTATGTTTGTCTCCCTTCTTAAAAGAGTTTTTGGGAAAATAACTTTTTCAATAGTGATTTTTTTTTTTTCTTTGGAGAATTTGTGGTTAAAATGTAAATTATTTTATTGTATGAATGTGTTGTTGAAAGTGAGTTCGAGAAAAAAAAAATTGAAAAAAGGGAGACAAACAAGGACTAAATATAGAGTAAGTTACTTATTTTGTTAATAGCATTTATCTCATGGTCAAAATAAGTAAATTTCTTCCTCACAAGTATGAATAAGTTATATATACAAATATTTTTAGAAACAAAAAATAATTATTTTAAACTTAGCCAAACATATAATGTCTTTTATTGTTGAAATAAGTAATTTATTTTAGCACTAATCAATACAAATTTATTCATAATAAAAGTTTATATTTAACTATAAGTAAAACATGCTTTGAACAAAAATCTAATTGGGTAATAAGCTATTCAAATTACATTAATGTCATGAAAGAATATATTGGACAATTGGACTTGGGCTGGATTTTAAGCTGAAGCTGGGCCAATATAGATTGTTTTGCGTGAACATGTCTATTGGAAAACAAACAGACTTAAATTCTCAAGCCAGAGAATAAACTTCAAAATAACCAATCTTTTTCGTGATTTGTAGGTTAAAATTCTATTTTGAAAGTCCATTGAGAATTGTAATTTCTTTTGGACTCTTTTTTGGTATACTACTTCATCAACAATTCTACTACGAGAGTTTGGATATGCCCTGCATATTCCCTATAAATATTATACTCTTCTTTACAATTTTATGGTCTGAGAAAATAGATTACTAGAATTATAGAATCCATTGTAATTTTTTCTCTTCTCCATTATTCCTGAATCAATAAAATCTCTTAATTCTCCAGTCATATTTATTATCTTTATTATTCTTTTGTTTGATCTAATATAACTTTAATAATTCATTCAAGTGGTTGATTTTATCAAGTGGTATTCAAATAATACATAATTATTGTATTTTCAACATTGCTAACAACGATCCAGATATATTAATCTTTTTTCTAATAAGAGATATTTTGGTTGTTTCATAACAAGTGGTATTAGAGTGCTAGGTTCACCATTTCTGCAAGAGCGCATGGTTTGATTTGTTCCAGATTTTTTTTTTTCGTGATGACTTCCATGAATTATGAAATATTGCTTTTGGATCAGAGCACTAGATTTTTGCTATGACATGTTAAAATGCGTGCAGTACTCGTACAGTAGGATTTGGATGATGCGTTATTGGGAATTGACAAAATGCCTACAACTTTAACCGCATATGAGAAATTAGGAAGGATAAGAAGGCAGTTTCTCACATTCATCTTCATCTATCAAATACCACTTTTCAGGACGTTTTGAAAGAGGATTCAACAGTTGCTCTATGATTGAAGTTGGACCAATTATGCATGACTAAAAGTCTAACAAGCAAGTTGAACATCAAGCAGCGTTTATACTCATCGAATGGTAGAAGAGGATCATTGGAGATCACCTAACTGTATTTAAAGATGTCGTCACTGATTTGAAAACTTTAAAAGTAGAGTATGATGAAAAAAAATTTGGTCTTGATTCTATTGTGTTCGTTGCTTGCTTCGTTTTCTTCATTTAGAGACACGATCTTGTCTAGTCGTGATGCTCTCAATATAGAGGAGGTGTATCTCACCATTCCAAAGTGTGGGGGTTTCCAAACATTCTTAATTGTAATGCAAAAAATTTCACTTTTAGAGGTAGTACAAAATGTCTTGTATACTTGTAACATATCTCAAGACGAACAAAAATAACGGAGAAGTACAATGGAGAAATAACATAAGTAACCTCAAATTTGTCACGATAGTACTGGTATTTTAGTATTGATTTGATTGTCTTGCAAATTGGAACTTAACTACGTCCGAACACCTATGTCCATAAGAAATTTATCTTACTATGAGTTGAGTGCAGTGCAGATATAATGACTTCTGATGAAGTATATTTTACTGCAGAAAGTTGAGACTAGTGTTGTGAAGAGCAACCTCAACCCTGAATGGAACAAGAAGTTGAATGAATAACATTTAAAAATATGTAAGTTGTGATCTACATGTAGCACACAATCGTAAGATAATAGACCCTTCGGATAGCATATATGAGATTTAATTTGATTTTTCTTTGAATAAAACCAAAATATTTTTCGTTTTTCTTGTTCACCATAAGATAGCTGCCTCACACAGATTTATAGAGAAGATTGCACAGTAAGAGTGGTCGGCCTTGCTGGCATCTACGCATGCATCACTGCTTAGTTAGCCATGTGGGTCCCAACCATGCCACATAGGACACTGAAAAGAAAGTTGATTTTTTTGCTTCAATACTCCGCGCGAGAGAATATACCATTGTCACAAATTTTTGAAAATGAACGTGGGATATATGGTTCAAATAAAACAAAGTAAAAATATCAATGCATTTGGAAGCTTGTTCGCAGATATTTTTTTCCTTGCAGATTGATATACCAGTGTAGGGTTCTGCTTCATTGAGCGAATGTTATCTTCCCAACTTCTTATTTTGGTCTAAAAATAATTTAATTCCTCCAAGCACCAAAATTTGCAGCAAAAATGGCTTCCACTTCTACTCCATCACAATCTCTGCACCACCACATTACTGCAAACACAAACTTCCCATCATTTCCAACAAACAAACCATTCCATATTACTTATTCATTTTCTTTAAACAAATCTTCACTACGTGTACAGTCCTCAAGCACTGCAAAGTATAATGAAGTGGTGGTGGATGAAGAAATGGACAAGATTAGAAGGCTACAAAATGGATCCGACGTTCGTGGGGTAGCTTTGGAAGGCGAAAAAGGCCGACCAGTCGACCTAACTCCGCCAGCCGTGGAGGCCATTGCAGAGAGTTTTGGAGAATGGGTTAAGAATGGATTGGAGAAAGAAAAGGGTAGACCGGTGAAAGATGTTAAGATATCACTTGGACGGGATCCAAGAATTTCAGGTGCAACATTAAGTGCAGGTGTTTTTGCAGGTCTTGCTAGGGCGGGGTGTGTGGCATTTGACATGGGACTTGCGACCACACCAGCATGCTTTATGAGTATATTGCTGCCTCCATTTATGTATGATGCTTCTATAATGGTATAGCATACAGCTGACTCACTCACTCTTGTTATTAAGCATTTTTATTTCTTTAGTAATCGTATGTGTCCTCATAGTATTCGCCCTCGTCGCACGACATAATCTAGGGGGTGTTCTGTAGAGATTAAAATCGGATTAAAATTGAAAAACTAGTCGTTATTGTTGATTTTTATTAGACGAATGAGACTCAATAACGACTATATTTTCAATTTTAATTGAATTAAAATCCCTATCAAACAGGCCCAAGTGAAATTAGCATATCCAGTCAGCTTGGGACTATTTCATTTAAAGTTATTAAACTTTTCCTAATAGTTAAATATAAAAATATATTTTGACGAAAAGTCTATAATTTTTTTTTTTTTTTTTTTGAAGCATGCATAAAAACTCCCTTTCAAAACCTAGCTTAATACTCGCAATTTCAACTTTTTTTTTCCGAACCCCTAATATAAAGGGAAAAAAAGAAAGAAAGAAAGAAAAGAATGAATAGATAGTGGTGTGTGGGGCAAAACAATGAGGGGGTGGAGGTAATAGGTGTGGGGATACGAGGCTAGGGTACGGCGGGATGGATATGGAGGTGGTAGGAGAAGTAGATTTTTATTTTTATATTTATATATTTCTTTCGTTATTTATTTTATACTATAATTACTTGTGTTTACTATTTTATCTTCAAAATAATACTTTTAGCAGAAAAATTAACGAGAACCGTCCACTGAGCTTACTTATACAATAACAGTTCAAGGTTAAAGACTAAAATGCTTTATTTTAAAGTTTGGGAACTAACTTATTACATAGATCATAAGTTGAGGACCAACTTTTAAATTTCTCAACCCTTGAAATTAATATAAAACACATGCCCCTGTTTGATACATATTAAAATTCTCATTATTATTCTTCTACTCATTTTCAACAACACATTCTTCAATAAAATAATATTTTCTATAACGTTGATAAATTTTTCTTCATTTTCAACCACACATTCTTCATCAATCTACTATTCCAAAATATATTCATCCAAAATAATGTGGCTCAAACACACAAATACTCTTTTCATTCGAGAAAAATCAAAAAAAAGTTACATAACGGTCAAATGGGGATTGAGCTTGAGATAAATTATAGCTAAAAAATTCTCTAAGAATTATAGCTTAATATTGCATTGGAGATCATGTTAATGAAATGCAATTTTTATCTACGTTGGACAGATGACGGCATCTCACTTGCCATATACTCGAAATGGGTTGAAATTCTTCACCAAAAAAGGAGGTTTGACGTCACCGGAGGTGGAGGAAATATGCGATAAGGCTGCTCGGAAATATGCCAACAGGCTTGCGAAGGTATCGAGCACGCTTCAGACCCCACCGACGAGAGTCGATTTCATGAGCACATATGCAGCACATCTCCGAGATATCATCAAGCAAAGAGTCAACCATCCATTGCATTATGACACTCCACTTCAAGGATTTCAGGTTCTCTTAAAAACTTTTTATATGGCAACAAAAATTAAGTTCGAAATGGATCATAAAAGGCCTGCCCCCCTTTTCCTTTTGCTTTTAACTATGTTGTGAACCAGGGGCATGGGGTCACCTGCCCCACACTAAATTTTAAATTCAAAATTTTGCATAACATTTTTCAAGATTTTCAAAAAAACTCCTTCAATTTTGCCCCCCCACAATTCAAATTTTGTGAAATTTGTCCCCACAACTCTAAAATTTTAACTCTGCCCAGTTGTGAACCCTTGATCGCTCTTAATTAGGAGACAATTTTACTAAGTAATTTTAATGGCATACTAATCTTAACAAGGTTGTCATCCTATGGACATATGAAACACCTTCAAGTTTCGTATTGAAACGTAGTTAATGAGATTTCGATTCGAGTCTTTATATTAAATTGAGCTCTAGATCAATTGACGAAAGCAGCATCCCGGAACTTTAAGTTCTTAGTCCCACTTCTTAATTTTATGATAATTATTTTTGTTACTATCTGTAGGTTTGTTAAATCGTAGTCATTAGGGTAAAATACTTGTAATTCTTAATGAATAAAATACTTTTAATTCTAAAGGACACTTATACTCACATTTTCATGGGATAATTAGTTGAAATTATGAAGTCTAATCTATTACTTCAATATTTTATAATAAGATTGTAGCACATGGATACTAAGAATTAAATGTTGATTATAAAATAAGTCAGCCCGAAAAATAAATAAATTTGGGCATGGAAAAATGGAAATAACAAGTTAACAACGATCACCCATTAAGTACTAATTCGTAAAATCACACTCAGTTCATTCACAATGCAGATAATTGTAAACGCTGGAAATGGATCAGGAGGGTTCTTCACATGGGATGTCTTAGACAAACTTGGAGCTGACACCTTTGGCTCTCTCCACCTCAATCCAGACGGGATGTTTCCCAACCACATTCCCAACCCGGAGGACAAAACTGCAATGGCCTTAACAAGAGCAGCCGTGCTAGAAAACAATGCTGATCTTGGCATTGTTTTTGACACAGATGTTGATCGAAGTGGTGTTGTTGATAACGCAGGCAATCCCATAAATGGCGATAAACTGATCGCCCTCATGGCTGCTATTATCTTGAAGGAACACCCAGGTACAACTGTTGTAACTGATGCGCGTACAAGTATCGCACTTACTAGGTTTATTAATGGTAGAGGAGGACAACATTGCCTGTATCGAGTTGGCTATAGGAACGTGATTGACAAGGGTGTCCAGCTTAACAAGGATGGAATTGAAACACATCTTATGATGGAAATCTCTGGTCATGGTGCCCTCAAAGAAAACCATTTTCTCGATGATGGTAAGATTTTCTGCCCGTTTCTGCTTCATTTTGTTGCAAGAATCTGTGGCTAGATCAACCCAAAAATTATGTGGCTAGATCCTTAACAACTACAATCTATGTTAGCTTTGATTATTCTTCCCTTTTCTAACCTATTCTACTCATATTGTGTCACTCTTATGAATGCTTCTTTTAGATCTGGTCCCTGACTCGTGTCTATAAAATCCGCAGGTGCTTACATGATAGTAAAAATTATAATTGAAATGGTAAGGATGAAGCTGGAGGGATCAGATAATGAAGGAATTAGCAGTCTTATAAAAGATCTCGAAGAGCCATTAGAATCTGTAGAGCTAAGAATGAATATACTCGCCGAGCCAAGATATGCAAAGGCCAAAGGCGTGGAGGCCATTGAAACGTTCAGAGATTACATTGAGGTATGTAGTTCAATTCAAAAATAATAGATAGTCGGTTGAGATTGTTATTTACTTGTGATTCATTACTTCAAGTACCCATTTATCTGACATTGCTCTTTTAATTACTAAGTTCATATACATATATTGCCCTGCTGATAAAATATTGGAAACTTTTACCTGTAGCAAGGAAGAATACCAGGGTGGGAATTAGATTCCTGCGGAGATTGCTGGGTAAGTGAAGGCTGTCTTGTGGACTCCAACGACACTCCAGCCGCCATTGATGCCCATATGTACAGGTATCATATATTTGTCTCCCATAATTCCAAAACATTGTCTTGCACAAGTTTTTATAGAAGCCTTATGTGAACGACACAATCTAGTTGCTTTAGTTCTTCCACTAGATTTTATTATCTATTAATTGAACAGAGTTTAGAAAATGATTTCTGCAGTCGACCCTTTATTGAGAATTAAGCTTAATTCATTTTGGATATAAATCCAGGGCTAAAGTTACTGAGGGTGAACATGGACAACATGGTTGGATACACCTCCGGCAGAGTATTCATAACCCAAATATAGCAGTCAATTTGCAGTCCACGATTCCAGGAGGCTGCCAATCCATGACAATAGCTCTAAGAGATAAGTATGTATTTATGGAAACACCCTTATTCTCAATATTGAAATTCTCTTGGGATATTAAGTGTGTTTTTATCTGTTGCCAGGTTTCTACAAGCCAGTGGGTTGGAAAAAATTCTTGACATATCTCAGATTGACAAGTTCGCGAGGAACGGGAATATATAATCTAAGATGAAACCGTGAAGGCAAGTTAAATTAAACTGAATAATATTGAATAGTATTAAAGAAGGTGAAACGTGTCGTGAAAACAAATAGAAGTTGATCATATTGAACCAAAAACTAGTTTGTATCGAGAATTTTGTGTACAGTTGAGTACTCGAGCATTTGTGTGTACAAAATCGATCAAATACTACAATTATGCTTGTTTACTTGCTTGTTTTTAGCTAGGTCATCTGTCAGGTTTGGTTCTCATCGATTAACTATCTCCACACAAAAACGTACAAGTTTGTATTTTTTACGACTAAAAATGATATATGCAAAGCCACAAACAACAAAGCCACGTTTGTATACTTGAATACTTCAGATTGAGATTAAATAAAATCAATAATTTTGATAGAAATTCTTATGTTATTGTCAAAAAGAAGTAATTTATTTTTTTTAAGCTCAGCCAAACATGTAATCTATTCAAAGTACATGTTGTTAGGTTTAGGTATTGGAATGAAGTAATTTTCATTAATTTATTATTCACTGTACATTGGTATTTATAATACATATGGTAAGCTATAATAGGAAACTAAACTAATCTAGGAATTAAAATATACAATATTTGACAAAGGAAATAAGGTTTCCTACCAGGAGGAAGTGGTGTAAGAACCCAAGTTTTATTAGTATCAAGTGCCCGAATTTCAGCCTGCATAGCATCACGCCAATGGGAATGCTTAGCAGTTTGAGAGTAACAAGTGGGGTCAGAGGAATGTGTGTGGGCACATAAAAAAGCAAAATGACTAGGGGAAAGATTATTATTAGAGACAAAATGAGAGAGATGATGAGCCGTACCTGAAGATGTGACTGCAACAGTAGAAGACGTAACGGAAGAAGTAGACAGTAAGGTAGGACATATATAGTCAGTAAAACAAGTAGGACGTTGTATAGTACGATGGGGTCAAGGAGAAGGGGGCGTGGGGAGAGGCTATGGAGTAGATGAGGATGCCGATGATGGAATAGGGTGGTTAGGTATGGGAAGAGGTAAGACCGAGGGTGATGGGGAAGGCTGGGTTAACTGTTGGAAAGGGAAAACGTGTTCAAGAAAAGTGACGTCCCTAGAGACGATGACCCGTTTGCTCTCTAGGTCATAAGCCCGATAAGCACGATGAGAGGAAGGATATCCTAAGAAAACACAAGGGCGAGCCCGAGGTTGAAATTTATCACGGTGGGCAGAGGTGGTGTGAGCATAGCAAAGACAACCGAAGACACGTAAATGATCATACTGAGGTGCATTGTTGCAAAGACGCTGAAAAGGAGAAATATTAAGTAGAGATGATAATGGGATGCGATTGATGAGATAAGTAGCGGTGAGAACGCTTTCGCCCAAAAAGTAAGAGGAAGATGAGCTTGAAAACGAAGACATCGAGCCACATTTAAAATATGGCGATGCTTCCGTTCAACAACACCATTTTGTTGTGGTGTTTCCACGCAAGTGTGTTCAGGAAGAGTGCCGTGTTCTACAAAAAAATCTTGAGTGGTGCGAGCGAGAAATTCTTGACCATTGTCAGTACGGATGTGACGTATGTTAGAATTAAATTGGGTGCAAATCATAGCAAAAAAGGCACGAAGACATGTCAAGGTTTCAGATTTGAAACGCATTAAGTATAACCATGTGAACCGAGTGTACTCATCGACAATGGTTAAAAAATAATGAGCGCCAGAGAGAAGCGGTATGGTAACCACCCTAAATATCATAAAAAATGCGTTCAAAAGGCATCAAAATCTTATTAGTGACTAATTTAAAAGGTAAACGAGTGTGTTTTCCACAACTACAAGGTTCACAATGATCAATAACTTGCAGACGTGAAATAAAATGTGGAATATGATGTAAAGAGGGATGGCCTAAACGTTGATGCTATGTATTAAAGAAGACATAACTGGATGCTTGGAAAACAGTTGCGGGAGTATGTTTGAAGTTGTATAGTCCGTTACGCTCTTCACCTGTGCCAATTAGCATCTCCGTGGTTAGGTCCTGAAAGGTGCAAAAGGAGGGGATAAAAGAGACGACACAATTAAGAGATTTCGTTAATTGGCTAACAGATAATAAATTAAATTGAAATTCAGGCACGGATAAAATGTTAGAAAGAGTAAGATTAGGAGATAGAGAAATATCACCCGTAGAAGACACATGACTATGAGCGCCTGTGGGAAGGCAAATAAAAGACGGTTGTGTAGCATGTGATTTATTTGAAGGCAAATTGGCAATGTTGTGTGTTGCCCCACTATCAATAATCCATGGTGTAAAATTAGAAGGAGGGATGGATTTGGAACCTGTAAATAAAAGAGCTGCAGGTTTTAGGAGTTCCATTAATTAGGCCACTTGATCATCTGAAAGCCCATTGATGGTGGGAAGCCCATTTATATGTGGAGCCTCATAATGTTTCGAATGGGTAGCAAAGTCATCGGAAGAGGCAAAATCATGCACGATAGCCTGATGCGCTGCCCACGCGACGAAGAACCACCTGCTGGACGGGTTTTCTTGATTTTTTATGGCCACCAGTCCGGGTAACCAATGAGTTCGAAGCAACGCGCACGGGAATGGCCGTGTTTCTCGCATTCCTCACAATTTAGCTTCCCAACCGGCCAACGCGACGGGGACGAGGTGGATTTTGTTCGGGTGTTGAGTGGGTAAAGAAGGCCAACACTTCCGAGCGAGAAATGGGTTGAACCAGCCGTTGGGTCTCCTCTTGATGTAAAATTGCGTAGCAATGCCCGATGGAAGGAATAGGGTCTGTGGCTACAACTTGTGAGCGTAGTTGTTGAAAGCTATCATTCAAGCCTATGAGGAATTGATAGACTCGATCAGAATCTTGAATTACAAAGAGTGACTTGTCGGCACCACAAGAACAAGGATGGGTCGGTTGTAAGGAAGACAATTCATCCCAAAGTTCTTTCAATTCACCATAGTAGGCGGTGATGGACTCGTGATCTTGGTAGAAATTGGCCAATTCTCGCTTGAGTCTGAAAATCTTGGTTTTGTTACTCTGTTGAAAACGAGTTTCCAATTCAATCCAAAGGTCGTGTGGTGTATCACAATAGATGAGACTTCCTGTAAGAGAACAGTCGATCGAGTGAAGAAGCCAAGACATAATCATGTCACAACATTGATCCCAAAGGAGGGCAGAAGCGTTATCATCTGTTGGACGTGTAATGGTGCCGAGGACAAAATCGAGCTTGTTTTTAGCATTGAGGGCTTGGGTTATGGCACGACGCCAAGTAGGATAGTTGTCGCCATTGAGGGGTACATCTATGAGAGATTGGTTTGATTGTTCTGAAGACTGTAGGAAGTAAGGAGAGCCAACATCTGTGGAAGGTTTTGCAGCAGGGGCCGGATTATTGGCAGCCATGGAAAAGGTATGGAACGGTTATGCCTTATGCTCTGATTCCATGTTAGGTTTAGGTATTAGAATGAAGTAATTCTCATTAATTTATTATTCACTGTACATTGGTATTTATAATACATATGGTAAGCTATAATAGGAAACCAAACTAATTTAGGAATTAAAATATACAATATATGTGACAAAAGAAATAATATCTCTAAATCTCTAAATACGGTAATACATGTTGACCCTAAAACATGAACTCAACAGATGTCAAGCCCACTCTTACCATGTCAAGTGCGATTTCGACGCGTTTTTACCTGAACATCAACGGTAACTGGTCGGAAATGGATGCGAGAGACACTTCTCGGCAAAAGACAGAAATATTCGACCTCCAATGGTGTAAAATGACGGCAATCATGCTAACAAAGACTACCAAACACAAATCCAAGACAATCCTCCGCTCGCATTCAAGGGAATATGTGGAAGGAAAGATAAAGAATTCTTAGTGTAATCTCTATCTTTTCTATGTTGATGTTCAATAAGATTGTAACAAATCACTCAAGAATCTACTCAGTGTTTTCTCGATCAAGGGTTCCAATATGTATATATGTTTCGTTTCTTTTTCATTGTCGAGAAGTCCCCCCTCATTACTTACAAGGAGGGACCATTTATACACCTATGTTGAAGTGGTAATAGTTGGATCAGAACCACGTGGCCTCAGCTTCTATATTGGGACGTCACATCATCATCCATTCATACAATTAATACCTTGACAAGGGATCAATCGCTCTACATAGTAGGCCGACACACAGACAAAATTTATTATAGACGTCACATCAATCACTTTTGGAAGATTTTCGAATCTGTAGCATGGGACAACGTCAGCTTATGGACTTCAGAAGGGTTTAAAGCCTCGGAAAGCTTCATAGAGCTTTAGCTTAAGTTGTGGTGCTTCGTCCTTGAAGTAGTGGTTCCGCATGGACTTAGGTCTTGTTTGACTTCCCATTATTTGACTCAGTGAACCCTCCTTTGACTTTCTTGTTGACTTCTTGTCCACATGGGAGCTTCTTTTTGAGCCTCGGAGGCAAGGCGTAACAGTTCATATGATACTTTTTCTTAACGGGAGAGGAGAGCTGTTACCAATCTTTGAAACATTGACCTCAGCTGTGAAAACAATTCTTATAATTAGCTGGGCAAGGTACATATGATAATTTTGAGTTCATTAAAAAAAAAAAAAAAAAAAACTCAGTGGCCACCCTCTGCCCTCTGAATCCGCATCATCTTGTAGCTTCAGGTATTGAATATAAATGTGAAATTATCGACTAGATAATAAGAACGATAGATATAATATTTTGCACAAAAAAATGGACGAACCAATTTTAACAAGCTGAGATGCTCATTTTTCCTTCATTTATTAATAATAATACCAAAAAAAAGTCAAAAACTTTTTAAGGGGAATGAAAACCATTGTTACTTTTACGCCTGGAAAATATAATTTGAAAAACAATGGGAAAAATGTAATTTGAAAAATATTTTATGCATCAAAAAGTCACATTCTTTGTTACCTTTTCGTTAAAAAGCCACTTATTGGACACAGGATTTAATTGTTCATCCTGAACAATTTGGTTTGAGTATACATTCCCAATCATATTAAAGATCAATAAATTTTAATTTGGGGAAAAGTAGTAAGTATACGGCCTGACTTTCACAACTTGCAACCCGTAGGTTCTATCAACTTATAGAATCCCACGGTGTTGGTCGCAACTAAGATCTTGATAGATTTTAAAATATTGCAGACTCTAATAAATTTCGTGGATTTGAATTAGATAATTTTCACAAAATCCAAAAGAATCTCATTAAAAATCGAAAACATTTGAAAATAGTATGTTGTATGTATTTCTAAACTTAAAATTAATCCATCCAAACATTTTAAAATCTCTCTATTAATGAAATTAATACAAATTCATGAATCGTTAAAGATATCAAAATTTTAATGGATTTCACTAAAATCTCTATTGAAGACACTTGAATTTAGAAGAATTTTTAAAATCCATCAAAATCTCAATTGAGGACGCTAGCACATTGAAAATAAATTACTCGATACTATTCTGGACTTGCTCTATAGATTAATGTAAATATGTCTAACATAGAGAAATCGGATTCAAAAATCTCCAAATACATATCAGCACAGAATGTAAATATTATTATTATTACACAACAGCGAAAACAAGCAGTTACATAATTTCTTAGAAATGAACTTTACCAAGTCCACGATTTATTCAGACACATTATTTATTGCAATCCAAAGCACAGGTGCCATCTCTTGACTGTTCACAAATCCTTTTAATTGAGCTGTGCAAGCTTGTGATTCTCAATATCTTTAGTAACAGCAAGGCACAAGGCCATCATTGTGTTGGGATCTTGGACGTTCTCGTTCTTCTTCTCGTACTCTAAGGTCCATGTTATCAAGCTGTGGTCTTCATTGTAGTCGACATTAATAATGTATTTGAAGGTATTGTAAAGCTCAGCAAGATCACCTTCGATCACCTTGTAGGTCACTGATTTTCTTTCGTCGTCTATGGCTTCAACCATTCCTTTAGATACCCTCTCATTTCCATCTGGGATTCACAATCAAAACCCTAAATATATATATAGAACTTCTGAGACTTTGAGACAAATAAAATTAAAACGATTCAGTTTGATTAGCAAAAGGCAAGTAAACTTAGGAATTCTGAATAGTTGATTGATCAACTAGACAGTAAGAGCTCATATTGACAAGTTGAGAGTTATTAAAGAAACAATTGGTTCATATATATATATATATATATATATATGTTGTAAAATCATGAGATAATTATTGATGATTATTTAGTATTATCATGAAACATAGATAAGTTTTATCTAGTTCAGAAAGTGTATTTCATTCCAACTGTAACTCTCCTTTTAGACCCTATAAATATAGGGCTCTAGTTCTCATAATAATACACACNAATTAATGATGATTATTTAGTATCATTATAAGTCTTTTCTAGTTCAGAAAGTGTATTTCATTCCAACTGTAACTCTCCTTTTAGACCCTATAAATATAGGGCTCTGGTTCTCATAATAATACACACAAGTCTATTGACTTATTTCTCTCTTCTCTTTTCTCTCTTTTATAACACGTTATCAGCACGATTTCTCTCCAAAATAATATTTTTCCCCTGATCTATCATTCTATCTTTAAATGAGTGTTTTGAGACTTCCTTTTCTTGACTGAAAAGGTATCATCTTGAATTGACTGATGATACCAACCCACTTAAAACGAAAACATGTCCACTTTAGGCCGAAAGAAAAATTACTGATTGTGGGAAACTGAGGGCATATCCAAGGATCGACAAAATGCATTGAAAAATTGGGCTTCATTGGGACTCGTTATATGTGAGCATCATAATTGATCTCAAGCCAGCCTGACAACAATGTTCTTGGACCTGATTCCAATGCTTCCCAAGTCCCATGCTCCACAAATTCTTGGATTCAACTATTCAAGTTTCAATATCATCAGCGGAATGGAAGTTACTACTCCTGTACCAATTAGGCTTTACGAACTTGCGGCTTTGTTGATGAAAGAAGGCTTCATTGATGTTGATAGCATAGATAATAATGGACGTCATTAATTGCCAAAAGCAGCCATTGAGAGTAAGAGGTATCGACTATGGCGAGTTCCAGGTACGGATTCATGGAGATTTTAATTCCTTAAATATTACATTCTCTTGAATGTTCCGATTAATAATTATATCACAAATTAACTGTCATAATGCATGGGTGGAGATTTTAATTTCTTTAACAACATATTAATGCATGATTCTTATAAGTACGAATCTATAATTGGTAAGTAATACTTTTAACTTGATAAAATATTTTTAAATATTCTTTCATAAATTCAAAACGATAAATTATTATGTTCTTGCTCCTGAAATAGCACAACATCATAATTAATATTCTAGAAGAATATT
>CAIGRO010147605.1:0-10921 GCA_903798355.1 Fraxinus baroniana | reverse complement strand
AACTTCATTATGAAACATTTAATCTATACACAATAAAAATAGAATACGTACAATTTATTCTCAATACATAATAAAACACTCCAATACAGAAAAGATAACGAAGCTATCTAAGTTTTGCTTCTTTCCCACTATTGCCTTCATCAGCAGCTTCATCAAAACTCTCAATCCTCTCTTTGGACTCTTCAGTGGGGGCTTTCCTTTCTTCAGTTTAAAGTTGTATAATAACACCGACTTCTGCACCCAAACCACAATATTCTCGGGAACATGGACAACAGCTGGAGACTCGACTTTGTTTAGAGTTGGAAGTTCTCAAATGAGAGACTAAAAGTTACTAAGCCATAACACTAATCCTACCAAGACCACGAGCAGCAACATCAGTGGCAATCATTATAGGACTTCTGCCACTCTTAAACTCGCCAAGGACTCGATCCCTTTCATCCTGGCTTTTATCACCATGAATGGATAAAGCTGGCCATCCATCCATTCTCAGCTCTCTTGTAACTTGATCACATCTTTTCTTTGTTTCCACAAAAATTAAAATTTTACTTCCATCCATCACGTCTTTCAGCAATCCGATCAACCTGGAAAAGCAAAGTAGGGTGAGAGATCATAGTCATAAAAGCCAAGAATCAACACTTGTGTTACAAATATCACCTGTTATATTTATCCAAATCTGTCATAATTTCAACAACTTGTTGTATAGATTGATTTGCTTTCAAATCTAGAGACCCAATAATTACCTGAAAGATTTTAGGTACAAAAAAGAGCAACATGTGAGAATATTTGGACTCTTCAGTTTAAAGCGGTTCTGCTATCTTATATATTGCCAACTGCTTCGCCTTCCTAATAAGAGCTAGAGGTGGGTTGACAATTGTTCCTCAAAAGACATTGTTAAGTATCTTAAACCTTGACACAATGTAGTAAAAGGCTAACTCCGAAAAAGAAATACAAAAGAAACTAATATGTACAGCCTCCATCTCAGGCTGGACCCCAGAGCAAAGATGTTTGAAGCAACTTCCCATGCTATAAATATAGATCAGATTTATTGAAAGGGTTACTAGATTAATTCTCAGAAACCCTACTATGGAATTTATAAGGACAGCAGAGAAAAAGCTTGTCCCTAACAGAGTAAAAAATTGCAGTTCACTGTTATACCTGGTGTGAATCATAAAAAAAAAATTATGATTTGTGCTTTCCAAGTCGAACAGAGACTACATAAACATCAAGAATTGAAATCATCACAAATTGCACACATAGAAATTTAATGGCTGAATAACAAAGATGAATCCAGTAGCATCAATGGAGTAATGACCTGAGCAACAGTCTCCTCAAACTCGATGGGTTCAGCATCCTTGTCCTTGTGAATCTTTTACAATGCAGTGTACGTCTTGAAAGATCTTATTTGTAACTAGAATCCTTGCTAAAACCTTATTTCCTTGAATTCAATACCTACTACCTAATAAAACTGTTAGCTTTAAAAGATAACGACAGAACATACAAATTGTTCCTAAAAGAACAGCAAAAAGTACAACACTGCCACCAAAAATATTCCAATACAATAGATTTAAAAGAATCTAAAAAGAACACAGATGAAATCAATGGATTAAACTGAAATTAAATAAATGCTTACAGGTTACAAGCTTACTAAATTAATCGAAAACAAGAAAAAAGAGAGGAATCATGTGAAAAGCATTCTAAATTAGAATTGATTGAATTTTAAGAGCTTCACAGGAAACTAACTAGAACCAAGATGAAAATAATAGTAAATAATTAAAACCATTTAATTGAAAAGTGTACCTCAATAGAGCCTAGAACTTAGATTCTGACTCCGGAGCTTCGGTGGCGACCAGCGGCGAAGACCTATTAGAACCTAGATTATCCCCAGTACTTACAAGACTTTCAAAAGGTTCCTTATCCTCCACTGTAACAGCAGCATCTACTCCGAACCCCTCATCAGCACCGGCAAAAATGGGTACCAAATACTGAAGCTTTTTTGAGGGTCTCATAGAAAATTCGGGCTTGTAGAATAACTGGGTCTTCTTTACATGAGGAGGTGAGAAAGTCCTGAGGTGAGTAGGATGAGTCGATGAAAACATGGCCATTGTATTGCCTACGAGGGAGAAGAAGAGAGAATA
Source organism: Fraxinus baroniana (assembly GCA_903798355.1). Lineage (NCBI taxonomy): Eukaryota > Viridiplantae > Streptophyta > Magnoliopsida > Lamiales > Oleaceae > Fraxinus > Fraxinus baroniana. The sequence continues at coordinate 8,786 of CAIGRO010147605.1, read as the reverse complement.
GCGCGGAGACGAGAAGAAAGAAAAATTAGGGCTAATGGTAAATAAATTTGATTTCGAGGAGTCGTGGGAGTTTTCGCAACGGTCAATGAAGCAACGTTAAATGAGCATTGCTAAACGTTCAAATGAATGTTGCGAAAGGATACTTTTTGCAATGTTCATTGACTGTTGCGAATTTCGTAACGATTCGTGAACTTTGCGAAAAGTGACACATTTCGTAACGGTCGGTGAACGTTGCGAAAGGACACTTTTCGCAACAATCAATTGAAAAACATTGTCAATAGCTCATTTTAGCGACATTCACTCCTACGAACATTGCAATTGACCCTTTTAGCAACATTCAATCAACGAATGTTGTATTTTAAGTGTTGCAAAATCCCATTTTTATTGTAGTGAAAATGGATGAAAAATCTAGCATAACATCCAAAATGTGTAGTGGAATGTCAAATACACAATGAATAATGTGACAATTATCGTAAATTGCGAGTCTTTTGGTAGCGTTATTTTTGTCTCCAATTGATCAACTTGGTCACAATAGCTATAAAGATTTGAATTCAATTGTTAGAGATAAAAAATAATTTGTTTGTTATGATCAAAACATGAGATCGACCATAATTCAACAATTTCCTCCTTTTTTATTATGACAAACAAAAGATGAGTTGCAACAAGTTAAAAAATAAACTTTAGGTACCTCAATTTGGGGTTTGTACAATTCCCTTTTCCTTTTATACATGCATTCCCTCTATCTTATACAAGTCAAGCATACATTTCATCTTATATAATTTTCCCCTTTCGACATAAACGAAAAACATGAAAGTGGGGATCCAAATACACAAGACAAACATATATAAAAAATAATATATGCACAAGTAATATCCAAGAAATAGCATTGAAAATACCGCGTGATATCCAAAACATAAAACCAAGAGTCAGAAGAAAATAAGCAAGAGTGTATTCAAGATATAAAAACATAAAGAAATATCCAAAATATATAAATGTAACAATAAAAGCTACGATTATGGCTCTAGAGGGGGGCGGTGGATGAAAGTGGGCATAGAAGAAAGAGTAGAAGGCATTTTGCTCAGCTTGCATCACCACCTCTTGCGCTTGAATGACATCTTGTTGGGCTTGTATGGTAGCCTATTGAACTTGCAACTGCTGAAGCATTACATTAGGCCGTGAATAGATGATGTAAGGAAATCAATGTGGTAGTTTAGAAGATTGTAGTAATTCTTGATAAATGTGAAGTCACCGCCCGAAGAATGATGAACACTTTGGGCTGGAATATCGTAAGTGGGATTCGGAACTTGCAGTACATCATCATCATCCTCATCACCCTCAAATGGTAGAGTCGAAGGACCCGAGGTGGGGTCGAATTCTTTTGTGTATGCTAACCATTGACCATGTTCTTTTACTATTTTCATCTGCTTAAGAGTTTGGATATTGATGATGTCAGCAAAGTGAAGTTTAACAAAAGTTTCATCGTTTAGCGAAATATCAAAATGTTTAAAAACTTTCGTAAGAAGCATTTCGTAGGGTAAAGTTTTAACATGACACATGGAATGAACAAGTTTCATGAGACCTAATGCAATAGTCGTAAAATCTAATTTCCGTCCAACAAGAAAGGAATCGAGAATGAAAAGATCAAAATTGTTTACTTCATCTCGATGACCCTTTCTAAGAAGAATGACAAATGCAATGATATTTCATAAAACTTTACACGGAAGAGTTGATTGGTTTGCACTAATTTTTATAATATTTTCAATATTCTTCCCGGTGATCCGACAACATGCCTCAGTAGGGTCATATCCTTCTAAATTGGGATATGTTTTGTGAACAAAAATTTGAAAATCACACATCTCAAGTTCGAGAATATCACGGATGAGAGTTTTGTTGACGGTAATATGAATATTTTTAAGTAACCAAGAAATATCATTCGAACTACAACCTATAACCATGTTTTTATAATATTCTTTCATGAGACGTGTATATAAATGCTTCTCTAATGTAGCAATAGACACCCAATAGACACCCAACCCATATTTTAAAAATACTCATCTATATGAAAAGTGGGTGCTTCAATAGTAAAATCTACAAAATTAACATTTTTACCTATTAAGAAATGAAATTTTTCAAAAGGGTGGTTGCCACCTCGAGTCCATACCGAATTCTTCGTCGGATGAAGGTGGTGGAGACCGTCTCACAGTGCTCTTGACTCTTTTTCCGCTCTTTTGAACCCCAAAACTGTAGAATAACATGGTGAAAGAACAAGTTTTAAAAGAGCTACTAGAGTTTCAGATTTTGGGAATTTTGAGTTGTTGGAGGAAGAAATTGTGAATTATTTTTTGAGGAATTGAGATGTAGAAGTGATGGGTTTTGTGAATTTGGAAAGTGTTTGATGTTATGATAGAGGAAGATGAAAATTTTAGAGAGGATTTAGGAAGATGGGGAAGAAATGAAATAAATGGAGGTCTGTTATGCAATTTTAAATCTAACATCACACTGAACTGGACGTCAGAATCGACTGAGCTTTCTTCCTTCTATCAAATTAGACAAGGTGTCCGGACGGTCTATCGCTCTCATCCCATATTACTCTCATCCCATATTGCTTGAAATGCCTTTTTCTTGATATTTCTCTTCTTGTTTAGGCACTCGATTTTCTTGTGATCGGATTTGTCACAATCATAGTAGATGATTTTATTGCTTATTTCTTCACCATTTTCTTCTTTCTTTTGGAATCTTCGATTATTTTGAAAATCTCTCCATTTTTGACAAGAAGGACTAGATCATCGAGCTTTTCATCACTCATATTTTCAATTGTAGTTTCTTATTCAATTATCAATGTAAGAGAAATTTGGTGCTTATGAGGCTCCTTCGATTCTTCTTTTCTTTTCCTCATTTTCTCCTTAGTCTCAGCGTTGTTGAGCTCATATGTCATTAAAGTTCCATAAAGTTTTTCTAAAGAATATAAGTTGATATCTTTGATATTTTTTATTAACATCCTTAATGAGCTTCATTCGTCCGACAGTTACCTGAGTATTTTACTTATAAGTTCACCATTAGTAAATTTTAGTAAATTTTCGATCAAAACCTTTGATGCCGTTAACAATATCGATGAAGTAAGTAATCATGTCAACAATAAGTTTATCTTGTTTCATGAAAAAGTTTTCAAATTCTTTAACCGAGAGATTAATTTTAGTTTCCTTTACTTTACGATGCATGTCAAATGTCATATGCGGAGTTACACATGCTAATATGATTAAATTCATTTCTATTTAAGGCACAATAAAGTAGATTTATGTCTCTAGCACTCAATGATAATTTTCTTTTATCATCTTTGTCATATTCCTCTCTAGATTTTGGAATGGTTTGATCGGGTTTGCCATAAATTTTATTAGACTTAGTAAGCACATAAGGATCATATTCAATAACTTATCATACATTATAATCTATTGACTGTATTGACTGAATGTATATCATCATCATAATTTTACAATAATTATAATGCGTGCCATCAAAGAAAAGAAGACGATTAGTGAAATGGCCCTCGAGATTTTGAAGATTGTAGTTAGTCATTGCTCAAGATTGTAGAATCATAATTTTAAAATGAGTACATTGTTCTGATAACAATTGACAACCCAAGAATGTCTAACCAAGAGGGGGTAAATTCGATTATTAAAACTTTTTCGAAGAATTAATAAAAATTCTAGCAAGTAAAGACTAAATAAATAAATTCAAGAGATAAAATTGTGGAGATTCGATCCAAAGCAATGATCTACGTCCTCCGTTTCTAAGCTATCTGGCACGAGTAAGACATTTTCACTATGTTGATTGACTTATGGTGCAATCCAACCCTTACATCGCTTCCGAAAACTTACAAATAAGGAGTATCAATCCTTATACAATGTTGAGTTTTAAAAGACCTCAATACGATCCACAATTTAAAAGGAAGTTGATTTTACAATTTGAAATTTCTCCAAATACTTTAATAAATATCAATGAATGAAGTTCAAGTATTAGGTGAGAAAAACTTTGATGAGTAGAATGATTTACAAAAGTCAATTCAATAAAAAAAACTCAAAGTAAATGATTGCATAAATCAATATAGCTTTGCTAAAAAATATCTCACATAAATGCTTTTAAAAGTATTGTATTGAATGTAGAGTGAAATGATATTTATAGCACTCAAAACGCAAATATTTCTGACCAACCGGACGATCCATCCCGACGTCCGCATACTGAACTGGATAGCTAAACTAGCTGCTGTGCGTTAGAATTCAGAACGGTTACAAATTTAACCATTGGACGAACCAGACGTCCACTTGAACAATTTTTTTCCCGGATTTTTCTTTCTTGATTGTTTTGTAAAGTGTATGATTTTGAAGGACGTTTTCACTTAATTTTTCAAGGTAAGTGATACTTGTAAAAAGTTTTAATATCAAGTTGAAACTTTTTTCTTTTGACAAATAATTTTTATGCAAGTGTTTTTATGAAATAATTTTTGTCGTGCACAAAAAAAAAAAAAAAAAAAAAAAAATCAACTTTTGAGCTTTTAGTGATTCCTTGCTAATTTCAATGAATACTTGATTTGACGTGAATGCTCGGCTTCCGTCCCGATTTTCTTTGATTGTAAATTGCGAGTTTTTTTTGTATCGATCTTTTTGTCTCCAATTGATCAACTTGGTCACTATAGCTATGAAGAGTTGAATTCAATTGTTAGAGATAAAAAAAAAAAAAAAAAAAAAATTGTTTATTACAATCAAAACAAAAGATCAACTGTATGTCAACACTCACTGTCTCATATATCAGTGATAATCTAGATTTTAAATGAATCTCTTTGAAAACTGATACTTAAATGTTATTAAACCTGAATATTTGATTTCTTGTTAATTTAGGAATAGGATTATTTAGGAATAGGATTGCTATGGGTTATGTAACTTATGTTGGGGCGTTCAATTAATATATTATGCTCGTCTATAATTAGTTAAGTCAATATTTATTCATGTATTTCGTGAAATCAACAAGTATCCATTTATTCATAATTCATATCATAGTTAAATATTAAATTTAGCTAAATAAACAGCTTTGAAAAAAATTTACTAGTTTTAATTCTCGTACTTAACGGATTAATAGAATTTGAATCAAAGTTAAATTGATATATTTTTTTGAAAATGTAATATTGAATTTTTTAAAATAAATTATAATTATTGTACAATGTTTCCAGGACATTTCACGTTCTATTAACATATATCATTTAATACAATTTGCTTATTTCAATAACAGATGCAGGTGCATAACTTTCTTGTAATATAATGTTGGCTGAAATTATGTACACCAAGTGCACGGATCACGTTCAAATAATAAAGTGGACTTGTGAGTTCGGATTGTCGATTCCTCAAATAATGCTTACTTAATTGCGCAGTCGTTAATTTAATTCTAATAATGTAACACACAATAAAGTGTGATTTGAACAATAAAGAAAATAAGGATGCTTTTTGATTTCCGTGAAAATGTATTTTTTTAAACAAAATTCCTACTTTTGCTGTTTGATTGACATTTTTTCCATGAATTTTTTTCTTACTTTAGTCACGTGATCATATTTTCCTCAAAATCAAGGAAAACATTTTTTTAAATGGAGTAATATTTTATTTTTCAGGGAATTCACTTTCTCTTTCTCTTTCTCTCTTACGTATCCGCTCTCTCATCTATCCATTAATAAAAAATGGACAAGTATAATATTTTCAATATTGAAAATTAATCAATCAAACATGTTCCATTAATAATTTTCATACAAATAAGTTCTCAACAATTGAATTGTCTAGATTTTTTTTTTCTATGCAAATTATATGTTCGCAATCCAACACGCCATAATTAAAAACTTTACAACATAAAAAACCTAAAGTTAGGGAAAATTTGGAGGATTAAATAGTTGAGATTAATAATTTCACTTAATCATAGCTTAATTAATTTATCCATAAGCCAATCAACAAATGATTTAATTACAATGTTAGACCCAATTTTCTTATTTTAACTAATTACCTTTTTGAGCGAAATTAGTCCTAATTGACTGATTTAACATACTATGATTAAAACCCAAATAACCGTATAAAATCTTTATAAAAATAGCTCAATGGTTCATATAGCGTTAGGGATATATCCCTATCCCCTACAAGAAATAGAGTATTTACTATTTGATTTAAAATGCATTATCTTCTCTCGAACGATGCACAAATAGCTAAACGCGCTCATTTGTTTGGTCATATAAATGAAAAGCAACTAACACCATAGTAAATACACACAAAAATAAGTAGCTTAACATTAAAAAGAAAATATTGAATTAATAAAGTTAGGTTGAGTTCTTTTTCTCCTAAAAAGTGTAAAGAAAAGTAAAAAAAAAAAAAATGAAGATGGAAAAGAATGAAAAGAGAATGGAATGAAGAATAAGAATGGAGCTGAAAACGCCATAAAAGCTGTTCCAAACCAATTGCAAAAAAGCCCTCAGATTTTCATAAATAAATGAAACAGTGCTGGTTGAAATGAAAGGTGCACGTGCAGTGTTTCCTAATGAGCGCCCTGTTTGAGAGTTTTGCTCTCGGGTTCTAAGTTTGATGCTCCTGCACCCAATGACTTTTTTCTTTTTTTGTCCAGTTTAGTCCTCCATATAATTACATGTCAAGCACCTCAACTTTGATCTTGTACATTTTGATCTTCAGATTTTGACTTCATTTCAATCACGCCTTTATGAATTGCATTCGTAGTTCCTCAACTTTTTGCGCTTGTACACTTTAGTTCCCAAATTCATGATTTTTGCACAATTTTAGTCATTTTTCCCCCTTTTTGCTTGTTCTCTTCCAATGGGTAATTTTCAACCTACAAAAGCCATAATAACATGAATGTGAGTTGAAGTCCTGTCTTTTAATCAATACTATTTCATTTTAAATATCCAATAAGTGTGTAAAAACATACTTAACTTATAACATAGTTTATTGGAATACTAGTTAAACCTTGAGTTTAAACTCCTTTAAGAAATACAAAAAATCATTATTCTTTAATTTATTAAATCTAGTACAAATCGATTTTTATCACACTAATCACAAACTTGTAAAACAAGTTAATTTCTTTGTTCTTCATTGAATAAACAAAATTGAGATAAAGCTATTTATAGATACAACAGTTGACAAGGAAAATTTGGAATAGAAATTTCCATTTATTTTTTGACCATTTTTTATACCTACCAAGCGCAACATAAATCAAAGTTCACCAATGTTAAAAAACACAAAAACCGTATGCAATGTAACTCTTAATTAGTATCGACCTTAAAATTTTCAAATATTGAATGTCGTCAAATGCATGGAGTGAATTACATCATGCATTCCTAACCTGAAAGAAACGAAATTTCCTATTTTTTTTGAGTCATGAGTAGGGTGTGTTGTATTGTTGTTCAAAATTGAAAAAAATAAAATAAAATAAAAAATTCCAGCGTGGAATCGAAAATGGATCAAAAGGCTGAAAGTGTGAACTATGCAACCACATGGTGGGACTTGATACCCCGGTATGGTTTCTACTATGCAGTCACATAGGTTTGGCATATGCGACCGGATAGATCAATTTTTTGGCCATTATTTAGTTGTTTTTAGCCGTTGTATTTTTGAATTTTGTGGCTTTTCATACATATTTGGCACCATTTCGTAGAAAACATCTGAGAGCTATAAATAGGTAATCCTTGTTCATGGGAAGATGTTGAAAAAAATTATTAAATCATTTATCATTCCAAAAGCAATAGAAATCAATTTTTTTTCCTTCTTGACATTTTTTTCCTATTGTGTTATCTAATTTGGGTAGAATTACATTTTGTGCTATGGTGTAATTTTGCAACAAGTCTTGATTACTCCTACAAACCGTTTGCCGAAAACCGTGAAACATCTCATTCAATTTTGAGAGGGGGCAAATTTAGTTTGATTACTCCTACAAACCGTTTGCCGTAATTAACGCCGCTACCCAAACCAACAAATGGAGAAACAGAAGCCATAAAAGTAGAAAAGCAAAAACGTCAAGAAGATGAATTGATATGCCGGGGTCATATTCTCAATGCATTGTCGGATTGTCTATATGATTTGTACACCAACACATTTTCGGCTAAGGGAATTTGGAACGCCCTAGAGAGTAAATAGAAAGCAGAAGAGAAAAGTAACAAGAAATTTATGATTTCGAAGTATTTTGAATTTAAAATTCTTGAGAATATTCCATTACTTCCGCAAATTCATGAACTACGAGTGATTGTCAACAAGATGAAGGCGGTAAAGATTGAAATCACGTAGACCTTTCAAGTGGGGGCCATAATTGCAAAACTCCCCGGCACTGGGAAAGGATACCGGAAGAAAATAATGCATTGTTCCAAAAATTATTCTTTGGAACAAATGTAAAATATTTGAGCATTAAGGAAGAGTTGAGAATGAGAGATAAGAATAAAGATTCTTAAGAGGGCATTTCGAAAGCTAATGCAGTGGAGAAAATTGAACCGCCTGCGAGATCCAACAAAAGGAAGCATTCTAGGAACTTCAACAAGTCCAATAAAAAGACCAAAGGAGGGTGTTTTGTGTGTAGGAAACCTGGACACTACGCAAAAGATTGTAGACACCGGAAACAAAACAAAGATAACATTGTGGCCACCATCAGCGAAGTCAATGCTATCAAGGGAAAGGTTCCTGGTTGGTGGTATGATAAATGTGCAACTATACGTGTATCATATGATGAGTCATTATTGAAGACTTATCATGAAATTGATGGAG
>CAIGRO010147590.1:0-10955 GCA_903798355.1 Fraxinus baroniana | reverse complement strand
TACGACGGATTTCGCGTATTAAAATGTAGAAATCTGTTACAAATTGTATTTTGAAAAATACAAATAGATAGGAATCTTCTTGTAATTGGAAAAATGCAAAAACCATCTATTTAATGATCTGGATGTTTGAAGACAAGGAGCCACGTGGCTGGGGCTTCGAGATTTCTTGAGAATTTGATTTGTCGAGAACTTCACTTGTTCGACGATTGAATTTTGGAGTTTGGATTTGTACTTCGAAAATTTGGACTTGATTTTTGATTTGATTTGAAGAAGATTTTTATCTTCTTCGTGTTTGCCGGACTTGGAGTTGAGAGAATTCCTTCAGCACTTCGTGGTTTTCTCTTGCCTTTTTCCTCCTCCCTATGCAATGGACATTTTGATCATATTTATAAGAGAAATTCTTGGCCAATTTTGATAACCACTAAATTAATTCAATTAAATTTATTATATAATTGTGGATTTTCTTAAGAAAAGTGGGATGGACCTTTTTAAATTTCATGGGCTTAGTAGTTTTAGTTTAATTGGGCTAATTATTTAAATTGACTTAACCCATTATTTTTTTTTTTTATGTCTACAAGGGGTCGTACCGAATTGATTTCAAGATCTGACCCAGAACATATAAAATTGAGGATCTTGTTGAAGTTGGTTTGTCACTTTGGCTGTCACGTTTTTTGGTGTCAAATGGTTGCAGAATTTTGTATCTAAAGTCATGTGATTTAAGTACAAATTGTTGGTAGTTTAACTTCTGTAAGTTATCCAAGTATGGTCTTGTATATTGTTGTCAACTTGATAGATTGGAGAGGTAAAAAGTGTTACAGTCAAGTGTTTTGTAAGTTTATATATTCTGCAAGAAACAACGCCAATGTGTGGTTCTTTTCTCCATTTTTCACTCTTAAAAACAGAGGTAAATGTTTTGGCCATTCGAAAACTAAAATTTAGTAAGTTTGCACAAAACCGGTAAGTTTGCACAAAACCGGTAAGGAATCGATAACACGAAGCTTCTACATAAATATTATCAATAATTTTTCCAAGTTAGCTGCCTCTTCAAATGCTTTCTTCGGCTGGATGATTTATTGAAATCGGCTGACCGTAAACTCCCTTCGCCTAGTTAGTTTATCATTTAAAACTATATAAATGTTGTTTTATTCAATATATTATTATGATTATCTTGTATGTTTTTTAGATTTATGATTTATTATACTGTAGTGTGATAAATGCAAAAAAAAAAAAAAAAAAAAAAAAGTTTTAAGGTGTAATCAGAATAATACTCTTCAATAGCTGACATGATTACAAGGAATATGACTGTCTCAGCAGCTTAAGGGTTGATATAAAACGAGATAACTGAGAACTAATAAATTTGTTAGTATTTCGGGACTCTTCAACATGCTCAGTGTACAATGATGGTTGGGAAACATGGTCATGCTGGAAATATCTTCCTTTTAACAGCCTCTCAACCTCTTACAAATAGTACAAGACTTCACCAAGAAAATGTAGGACAACGGAACATAATACCATCCTTGACAACCTTTCACAAAGAATTGAGAAGAGATCTGAAGTCAATTTAGGATCTCAGATGTAAACAAATAGTGAGAATTACTTATAGATTATGGTGGAAACGTACTTCAACGATGTGTGTTGAGCCTTAGAAGTCGTTATTCTTTCTTTTGAACTTAACCATGCTACATGCACAGTCTACAACCACCACATCTCTACTGTCACTATTCTAGGTATTGGCTTTTACTTGATGGACAAGATCTTTCTAAAAGAAGTCTTCAAAAGAAATAAAGAACATACCAGAAATGGTGAAGAATCTTTCGTGCCTTCATTACCAAAGAAAGTCGTAACAGCATTGGCTATTTATAGTCATTACACACAAGATGGCAACCAAGAGAGCAAATGCTATAATAACTCATCCAAATGGGTGTCTAATTTGAGGCATAGAATATTAAAGGCATCACATCGTAATATGCTCCATGTGCCTATCACATTCATTTTGGCACTTTCCAAGACTAATTTAATGGCTATCAATCATTGTTTTGTGTAAAAATGAATTTCTAGATTAATTGTTTGATGATTTGATGATGGCAACTATAAGTGGTAATGCATTTTCCAAGGCCAGCAATCTTTCTAACGAGGTCGTCATGTCACTCTTAAAAATATAATCAGATCAAGATAGCCATCACATCCCGACTATTTAGGGACAAGTGCTTCGAGAAAATATACTGGGGCCTCAATAGTTTGAAAGTCTTTTGAGCTTCGTGCAATAATTCTCAGAAGTTTAAGCTAGGGATTGTAAGTATAATTTGAGGCATCCTTAAAAACTCAATGCTTTGACTCCTAAATTATCAATTATTATAACTCAATTGTCCATAAGTCTTCTAGGTCATCGTCCGTAAATGTTAGGAATAGCTTCAGAAAGCTAATGCCAAGCTATATTATGGACTCTAGCTAAGGGTTGATACTCGTGTTTATTCCAGGCTTTTATAAACTCTTGGGGCCTAAGGTTATGATAATTCCAAAATTCGAATCCAGAGGTCAACCTTAAGCTCTCGCTCACTAAGCTAGCTCTTGGAGCTCTCATTTAAAAGTTTGGCTCTCGCTATATGGTTATTGTAAGATATTAAAGCTGAATGAAGATTGATAAATTTGGATTGAATCTAAAGCCCCGTTTGACACCCTTTAATTTTCCATTCTCATTCTCATTCTCATTCTTCATTTCAACCACACATTCTTCAATAAAATAATATTACACATAAATCAAAAACTTTTCATCACTTTTCCACCACACATTTCTTACATCAATCACTANTGACACCCTTTAATTTCTCATTCTCTTTCTCTTTCTCATTCTCATTCTTCATTTCAACCACACATTCTTCAATAAAATAATATTACACACAAATCAAAAACTTTTTATCACTTTTCCACCACACATTTCTTACATCAATCACTATTCTAAAAATTATTTCTACTAAAAATGGGTTTCAAACAGGGGCTAAAATTCATCTCATTACATAATACCATTACAAAGGCTAATATATAGAAGGTACAAAGGGGTAAATGAGTAAAGAATCATCCTAACAAACTATACAACAGAAAGAATATTAATCTACCTTACACGAGCTGGCAGGACACCCAGCTTGATAAGTTTACTGCCTCATGATGTGTATATCTCCCTGATAACCAAACTGATTTGTTGATGGTTTAGTTGATAAGCATGGATGATACTGCTAAGCATGCTTATTCTAATAGGTGTGCTGCATTATGTATTTCAATAGCCCCCCTCAAGATGGAGAATAGATGTTTTCTATTCCCATCTTGGATAAATGAGACTTCAAAGTAATAGAAGAGAGTGCTTTGGTGTATATGTCTGCAAGTTGTGATTGAGTATAAATGTAATATGTGGAAATGTGGAAATATGTCCAGCTTCGATTTGATCTCTGATTAAGTTGCAGTACAGCTCGATATGTTTAGTTACTTCATGGAACATCGGGTTCCAGCAATGTGTAATGCTGCTTGGTTGTCACAATATAAAGTGACTGGCTGGGGTTGAACTCAAATCCTTTAGAATGAATTTTAACCATGTAGTTTCGCAATAAGTGCTGGCCATTGTGTATTCTGATTCAGCAGATGATCGAGACACCACACTTTACTTCTTGGACTTTCAAGAGATCAATGAATATCCAAGAAAAATACAATAACCAGTGACTAACCTTCATAAATCAGGGCATGCTGCCCAATCAAAGTCACAAAATGCTCGAAGAGTTAGTGAGGAGGAAGATGGAAATATGAGACCTTGTCATGGTGCCAATTTGAGGTATCTAATCAATTTTTAAAGACAAATACTGATACTTTCCAATCAATTTTCTATAAATTATGGGATTTGGTAATGGTTTTCTTGTGTCCCTTCCTAATTTCAGATTCTGGTCCATAGGCAATCTAATTGGCTTAGCCCTAAGTAATCATGCATCAGCTAACAAGTCCAAGGTGTATTTGCGCAGGGAGACGACAATTCCCCTGGAGCAACTTCAAGGCCAAGAAAATATTTTAAATCACCTAATGCCTTGATTTTGAACGTACTATTGAGAAACCTTTGCACTGTGTCTATTTGCTTCAAATTGGAGCTTGCTATGACAATGTCATCTATATAGACAAGCAAGGCTGTGAAGGAACAATTTGTTGCCATGCCGAAAAGGCTGTAGTCAGCCTTTGATTGAGAGAAACTAAATTCTACAAGTCCTGCAGAGAATGTGGAGTACCATTGCCTTGAGGCTTGCTTCAGGCCATATATGCTCTTCAACAATTTGCAAACCTGGTTAGGGGTTCCTTTTGTGTAGCGAGGAGGTTTTTGCATATAGTCCTCTTCATGTTAAACTCCATGTAAGAAAGCTTTACTTACATCAAATTGCATCAAGTGCCAATTCTGATTTGCTGCTACAGCCAATAAGCATCGCACAGTTACAAGTTTTGCAACAAGTGAAAAAGTCTCATTGTAGTCTATCCCTTCCCTTTGTGTTTATCCTTTGGCTACAAGCCTTACTTTGTTCCTTTCAATGCTTCCATCTGAGTTATATTTCAACTTATACACCTATTTGCACCCAATTGTAGCCTTTCCTAGTGGAAGATCAGTGAGAGTCCAGGTTCTATTCAACTCAAGTGCTTCTATTTCTGAATCCATTACCTTGCACCAATTAGGATCACTCATTTCTTGATGGTAAGTATTAGGTTCGAAGTGTGTACAAATGGAGGTTGAAAAAGCCTTGAACTAGGGTGATAACTTATGATAAGAAATGGTATTAGAAAGAGGAAAGGCATTACCTGTAGAGGTTGGAGATCTTGCCATGAGAGGAGATTGGAATGGCTCAGTTGATGTGCTTGACGACAATGGAAATTTTGCAAGTACTGGGAGCTTTCCTGACTCTTGTAGATTTTCAAATGATAGGTGATATGGGAGATGATGGTTGAGGAGAGTTATACAGGGCTATTAGGTGTGTTCTGATCAGATGTATATGCTCTAGGTGAATTAGGTACTTCATCTAATGCTGGTTCAGGAATATAGTTGGCAATGTTTGCCATGTGCCAATGTGGATGCATAACAGAGGCATCCAAAAATTCTAAGACGGGAATAAGTTGGTGTGAAGTGGAATAATACTTCGAATGGTGATTTGTTTTGCTGCAATGGTGTGGGGGTCCTATTGATTATGTAAGTTGCCATAAGGATAAATTCATTCCAATAAAACAAAGGAAGACCAGATTGATATTTCAAGGCCCTGGCAACATTCATTAAATGCTATTGTTTCCTTTCAACTATGCCATTTTGTTCAGGGGTCTCAACATAACTTCGTTGATGAATGATCCCTTTTTGGTTGTAAAAGTCAGTTAGTTTAACTTCAGGTCCATTGTCATTTCTCAATATTTGTATTGAAATTTGGAACCGATTTTCTATCATTTGGATAAATGCCATAACAGAATGATTAACATCAGATTTTCTCTTAAGCATATACACCCAAGTGGCTCGTGAGAAGTCATCCACCATTGAAAGAATGTATTTAGATGGATCAGGTACTGTAGTGGGATAAGGACCCCAGATGTCGCAGTGGATATTGTCAAAAATTTGCTCAGTTTTATGTATGCTCATAGGAAAGGGATTCTTATGTTGTTTTGCTAATGGACAGATAAAACATGGAACCTTGCTAGCATTCTTGTAATGAGAAACAACAGAATTATCAGGAATAAGTTTCATTCTAGAATCAGAAATGTGTCCTAAGTGATAATGCCATAAGTGTGGCTAAACATCAATAGAATCTGCTGGCTGAATATCAGAATTAACAATAGAAGCTGCAGTAGGAAATTATCTAAGATTATGGTCTAATAAAGTGGTCATTAGAGCTTTGTATGGAACCTATATAGGCCATGCCATATAGACTCATCCAAGACAAAAGGTCATGTACATAGTAGGCTTCAGACATAAAAATCAGGCAACAAGGGATCTGTTGAGTCAACCTTTTAACAGACAATAAATTGAAGTGGAAATTAGGAACACATAGAAAGTCCTTCAGTACCAATGAGTTTGTGACTTGTACTACACCAGAGTGTGGAACTAGAAAACCTCACCAGTGGTTAATTTAATTGAGAGAGAGGTTCTTGATTCAATGGAAGTGAAAAAGATGGTGTTACAGATTATAATCACTATTGCACCCGTGTCAATGATCCATGGAATGTTATTAAAATTCTGAGTGGGTGAGGGTGAAACAAATAAACAAGTGGTTTTACAAGACAAATCAGATGGAGGATTGATTTTGGAATGGTCGATGGTCTGCACATGATTGACAGAAGGAATGTTCTGTAAGTTATCCTTAGGTCGAAGCAAGACAAGGAATTCTTCATATTCTCCCTTGGTTAGAGAAAATGGTCTCTCAATGTCTCCTTGAATAACGCTTAACTGATTTACAGAGCCTCCTTCTCTCCTCTGGACTTTGTGCAGCTTATGGTTTGGAGGGTAACCATGTAGCTTGAAGCACTTCTCCATGGTGTGTCCTATCATATTGTAGTGGGTGCATATTTGAGGTTCAGTGTTCCCTTCCTTGAAACACTTATCCAAAGTATGCCCAGTGATTTTGCAATACAATATGGTATGTCCATTTTGCCATTGATATTCTACTTTCCATAGCTAAGAGATCTGTTTTCTCCATAAAACTTCCTGGTTGTCATTGCAACAGCTTCATCACTTACAGCATTGGAGGCAAGTTGTTTCTGCCTCTCCTGCTGTTGTATGTATGAAAAGACCTTGTTAACTGGTGGAAGGAGATCAAGCATCATGACTTGAGCCCTTGTGTTATCATAGATTTCATTCAACCCCATCTAGAATTTTATCACACAATCACGTTGATGCCTATCAACTAGCACTTTCAATTGTCCACAACTACATTCAAGAATAGGATCATAGATTGACAGTTCATCCCAAATTGTTTTAGCTTACCATAGTAGATGCTTACAGAGTCATTTTCTTGTTCCAAATCAGCTAATGCCTTCTTCAGTTCATATATCCTGGGCCTATTTTGCTGAGAAAATCGATCTTTAAGTTGACCATATCTCATTTGCCTCATCCATGAATGCTACACTGGATCTAAGAGAAGGAGATATGGCATTTTGGATCCATGATACTACCATGTCATTATATCTACACATGCATCAAAGGAGTCACTGGTCGGTTTAGGTTTGGGCAATGTTCCATTGATAAAATCGAGCTTGTTTTTAGCTCGGAGTGCTCGCCAGAGTACCCTTGACCAAATAGGATAATTATCTATGGTTAGCAATTTTGTGACTAAAACATCTCCCGGGTAATCCGAGTTTTCCAACTTGTATTGGTCGGAACAGGAGTGGGAAGGGGTGCTGGGTAATCTGAGTTTTCCAACTTGTGTTGGTCTGATACCATGTAAGATATTTTAAGCTGAATGAAGATGATAATGAAGATTGATAAATTTGGATTGAATCTGAAATTCATCTCATTACATAATACTATTAACAAAGGCTAATATATAGAAGGTACAAATGGGTAAATGAGTAAAGAATCATCCTAACAAACTATACAACATAAAGAATATCTACCTAACCATGTGCAATTTACAGGAGCTGGCAGGAAACCTGGCTTGATAAGTTTGTTGCCTTATGATATGTGTACATATCCCGCTGATAACCAAACTGATTTGCTGATGGTTTAGCTGATAAGCATGGATGATGCTGCATTATGTATTTCAACAGTTATTCGAATTATTGGTTGAAAGCTAGCATTTGTTGGTGGTAACCTTAGTTGAGACTAATCCCTGGTAGCTTAGATGAATGTGTTATGATGGTTGATAGATGTAAGTCCTAGGTGGATCGGTTTGTGACTGGTTGATGGAAAGGATAGGACCACAATTATCCTTGATGATTCAAGGCATTGCTGGACTTCCAAGCCCTGTCGTAAGATCATCAGTAATGTTGAAGTCGATGGAAAGCCATAGATCTTAGCCTATGATTCAAAAAGTATCACCCTCCAAGGAGGTTCTTTATTCTATTTGAAGACCTAATGAGGGAGTTGAGATCCTCTTTAGGCATATTTTTATTAATTCAATGAGGATTACTGGTTATCTACTATTGGAAGACTCAATGAGGAAATTTATGTCCATTTAGGCCTTTATCAATAACTCATTGAGGACTATTAGTTTTTTGTTATATATAAAGACCCAATGAAGGAATTGGGGTGCACTGTTGGCCTCTTTCTATTAATTCATCAAAGAGCGTGTTCTCTTTTATAACTGAAGACAAGTTAGGGAATCAAGGTATTATTTTGGTTTTACTCCAATGACTTATTGAAGAATCGACAGGAGAGCTAAGCTAAGAATCCAAAGTGGATTTACCTTCCTCTGCCCTATATAAGCTATTTATTGGGAATTGAAAGAGTATCTCCAATCAAGGGCAACTGAGGGATTGAAAGAATATTTTCTATTACCACATAACTAGGAGGGGAGCTAAGCTAAAAACCCAAAGTGGACTTACCTCATTAAACTGCACGAACAAATTTCTTGGGATAAAAAGAACATTATCTCATTGATGGATGTATGTGAAATTTGTCAATTGGGAAAGCAAACTAGGTTTCCATTTCCTAAAAATCAGTCTAAAAGGGCTTTAAACAAGCTACTGCTTATCCATTCTGATGTATGTGGTCCAATGAGACCCCTACTTTAAATGACAGTAAGTATTTTGTGCTTTTTATTGATGATTCACAAGGATATGCTGGGTATATTTTCTAAGATAGAAGTCTGAAGTTGCTGGCGTATCTCAAAGGTTTAAGAACTCGGTTGAAAATGAGAGCAACTACATAATAAAGGCTATAAGATCAGACAATGGAATAGAATATTGTTTCAACCAATTTGATAAATTCTGTGAAGATATGGGGATACAACATCAGTTGACTATTCCATATTCTCCCCAGTAGAATGATGTTTGTGAAAGGAAGCGTAGAACGGTTATGGAGATGGCTAGGTGTCTGATGTTGGAGAGAAAGGTGTCTAAAGAGTTTTGGGTTGAGACTGTAAATACTTCAATCTATTTACTTAATAGGTTACCTACTAAATCATTAGACAAAAAGACACTATTTGAGGTCTGGTATGGAATGAAACCAGATGTCTCTCTTCTAAACTGATGTTGGAGTGCTAATTGGTTACTACAGTAATGCTAGGCTATATAGGGTATTCAATCATCATAGCAAGAAGATAATCTCCAGTAGGGATATCAAGGTAGATAAAGAAGCTTCATGGAATTGGGAATCATCTGCAAGCAATCAACCTCAGGCTGCAAATTGTACTCCTAAAGCAGTTGAAACTGATGTCAATGAAGAAGAAGAGAAATCTGATAGTGATTCAGATTCAGAAAATGAAGTACTGAGGACTAGACCAATAGTGATGTGTATGCCAGATGTAATTCAGCTCAACTAGAGCCTTCAAACTTTGCAGAAGCTGAGAATTCCGAGGAGTGGGTGGCTGCAATAAAGGAGGAGCTAAATATGATTGAGAAGAATGAAAATTGGGTGTTAGTTGATAGTCCAAAAGATAAGAATGTGATAGGAGTCAAATGGGTGTACAAAACTAAATTGAATGGAATGTTTCAAATAATTGGTTGAAAGCCAGGTTGGTTGTGAAGGGATATTCTCAACAATTTGGCATTGACTTTACAAATACTTTTGCACCAGTAGCAAGATATGAAACAATCAAATTACTATTTGCTATTGCTGCTCAAGGAGGTTGGAAAATTCATCAGTTGGATGTTAAGTCAGCCTTTTTAAATGGGTGAAGGCTTTCTTGTGGCTAGAGTAGAGGATAAAGTCTATCTGTTAAAGAAGGCTTTGTATGGCTTGAAGCAAGCTCCAAGAGCCTGGTATACCAGAATAGATGAGCATTTGAGCTGCCTTGGTTTCAGTAAAAGTGTTAATGAGCAAACACTTTATATCAAGCATTTGGATGAAGAAGTGATTGTCATCTCTTTATATGTTGATGACCTTCTAATAACCAGCAGCATTCAAGCTTTAATTGAGCAGGTGAAAGATGAAATAAAGCAGGCATTTAAGTTGACTGACCTTTGGAAAATACAGTACTTTCTCAACTTTACCAGCCTGGAAATAAATCAGACTCAAGAAGGAATTTTTGTATGTCAAAGGAGATATGCTAAGTAGATGCTAAAGAAATTTAGCATGGAAAACTACAAACCAGTGAGCAATCCCTTGGTGCAAATCTTAAAGTTAATGAAGGATGATGGAGGTAGAAAGGCATATAAAAAGATTTATAGAAGCTTGGTGGGAAGTCTCAAGAGTATTTAACCATCACAAGACAAGACATTACCTTTGCTGCAAATCTGCTTTCTAGATTCAGACAAGAACCAAGTGAAATGCATTTCCAAGCTGCAAAGAGAGTACTTAGATACATCAAAGGGAATATAGATAAGGGAATCTAGTTTAGAAAGTCAGAAAAACTGGACTTGGTTGGCTATACAGATAGTGATTGGGCAGGTTCCTTTGATGATATGAAAAGCACCTCGGGTTATGATTTTTACTTGGTATCAAATGTTATTTGCTCACTCAAAGAAATAGAAGACAGTAGCTCAATCTATTGCTAAAGTAGAGTATATTGCAGCTTCTAAGGCAACTAATCAAGCAATTTGGTTGAGGCTCAGTTTTGGAGGATCTTAACTACAAACAAACTAATGCAACTGTGATTTATTGGGATAACCAGTCAGCTGTTTCTATGGTTGAAAATCCATTGTTTCATAGAAGGACAAAACACATCAAGACCAAGTATCATGCAATCAAACAAGTACAAGAACATTTTGAAGTGAAACTGGTGTATTGTTGTTCTATTGATCAATTTAATGATATTTTGACTAAGGCATTACCAAAAGAAAGATTTGAAACACTAAGAAAA
>CAIGRO010147581.1:0-12689 GCA_903798355.1 Fraxinus baroniana | reverse complement strand
AAAATTATTTGGGTGTCCATTCGGGTTTAAACCCACTTAAACTCAAACCCTATCCCTGCTTCAAACCCACTAAACGTGAAATCTTCTCTGCTTCAAAACCAAACTTCCTGAGTGCGGCCACTGATTTCCGTGTAAGGGGGAGATTTCGAAGCTATTGAAGAATCCGGATATAGGAGGAGGTGTTTCGCGAAGCTGGTTATCGTACCTGTAGAAGAACTTCGCCAACCATTCACCGGAATTAAGGTAATTGATCGAGCCTTTTTGGATTGAATATGAGGGTTTTGGGATATGAATTGAAATGGGTTGTGGTTGGTTTTGTGTTTCTTATGCTTTTGGTTTAATCAATTCTTTGAGGCAGTGTATCTTGTAGTTTTGCATCTGAAATGTTGAATTGTGGTTCTTGAAATTCATATCTTGATGGATTCTCTTATTCTCTTATTTTGTTTGATTTGTATTAATCTTGTTCTGTGCTTATTAATCTTGTCTCTCGGTTTAATTCCTTCTTTAATTTCTTACGAAAATTTCTGGTTTTGTCGGGCCATTATTATTTTGAATTTCCATTTGGTTGTTCTGTTATATTTATATACAGTAACCATAGAGTTTACCTGATCCCCAGTTCCCTTCGAGACTCTCAGTCAGTCAGTTGGACTACTTGAAGCACCTGATATAAACACAGATGAATTACCATCTTTCTGTTTTGTGAGCTTGTCATCAGCTTCATCTTGCAAAGGCTCAAAATTAATACCAGAGACTTTTTCACCATTAATAATAGGTGTATCGTCAACAGTACCAGAACTTTTGTTTAGAACTTCAGAATCTGAACTTTTGTTTATGACAAACTATTATCAACAGGAAGAAAAAAACATAAACTTTTTCTGATTTTATTTCAGTTTTCAGGCAAATAAGGATTCATTTGGCAGTTTGAAACTAATAAAAAAAAGAAAAAAAGAAAATAAAATTTGCCGACCCCGCCTGCGGAGAATTCTGCATCTTGTAAATCCTATACCAATATATATGCACTTACCCATTAATTTCTTATTTCAGCTAAGAAATGACTCCAAAACAGAAACGAAAGGTCAATTTTGTAGGAAAAAAGCCACGGCCACCAGGAGGCCAAGGATTCGATCGGCTCCTTCGTCGGCGCATTGAGTTAAGCAAAAATAAATGCACTTCTGTCGATCAATTAGTGGTCTATCTTCGCTCCACCTACTCAGAATATACCCGCCACAAGCTCGAGCCTTTCACAATAGGGGTTCAACAAATACTCGAACAAATGGGTGATCATACTACTGAAGAATATGATGATGAAAGGACCCCTCCGAGAAGAAAGAGGGCAAAGAAAGTTGAGGAAGCTGAAGAGAAATTGCGACTCATAGAAGAGAAGCATATTAGAAAGAAGACCGCGAGAATTAATGATGATTTTGAAAATGGTGCTGGCTCGACATCTTCAATGGCATCAACCGCTAGCAACGGTACCTTGGAATCTGAATCAGATAACTTATCGGAGGAAGATATTTTGACTAAAGATGATATTTATGAGGAAAAGTTTGAGCCCAAGTGTGATTTGATGAAGTCCATGCTGCGTGACAATTACATTGAAAAATCAAAGAAAATGAGAAAAGAGGGAGAAAATAGGGAGGTTGTTAATAACATGGACAAGGAGGAAAATTTGATGAACAAGAGGCGTAAAACTGGAAATGAATCTGAGTTGGTGAAAATTAGAGGAGGTAATGGTTTAACTATGATCAATAACAAAAATAATGACATCAAGAACAATAACATTGATGGGCCATTGTTCAAGGATTTGGGAGGGATGAGTAAAGTGTTGGAGGAGTTAAAATACAATTTGATTGTGCCATTTTACAATCCATGTATGCCACGAAACTTTGGCGTGAAACCGATGTCAGGGATCTTGTTGCATGGCCCACCTGGGTGTGGGAAAACCAAGCTAGCCAATGCCATTGCCAATGAGGCCGGTGTTCCCTTTTATAAGATCTGTGCTACTGAATTGGTGTCTGGAATTTCAGGTATAATGGTTTCTTGTTTCTCTTTGTTATATTCATGATAAATTTTTCATCATAAATATTTTTAAGTATTAGTGACTTCACTTGTAGTGATGACAAGGTAGGCATAGAACTATGTCAGATTTTTTTTTATCTTGCCCTCCTATTTGTTGTTAGTGTAACAATTGGACTAATTTCCCTTTTTGTCTATTTCATGTGGGGGTTCGATTATGGACTTGATTTTGTTCCTGCCCTTATTTACACAATTTTGAAGCTTGCTGACATGCTTTATCTGTTGAATGTTTCAGGCACGTCAGAAGAAAATATCAGAGAGCTATTTTCTCAAGCCCACAGGACAGCCCCATCCATTGTGTTCATAGATGAGATTGATGCGATTGCTACTAAACGGGATATCTCTAATAGGGTAATGGAGCAACGCATTGTCCTACAACTAATGTCATGCATGGATGAGTCATCGAGAATTGTCAAACCCATAAATGGAAGTGGGACTGTAGAGAATTATGATTGCATGCCTTGGTATGTACTCGTTATTGGAGCAACAAATAGGCCCGATTCTATTGATCATGCATTGAGGAGGCCTGGACGGTTTGACCGTGAGATTTACATAGGTGTCCCGAACGAAAGTGCAAGGGTTGATATTTTGTCCGTCATTGTTCAAAATCTTAAAGTAGAAGGTGCTTTTGATCTTCTGAAGATAGCTAAGTCCACTGCAGGGTTTGTTGGAGCTGACTTGGAAGCACTTGCAAACAAGGCTGGCTATCTAGCAATGAATCGATTAATATGCCGACTAAGGTCCGAGGTTTCTACAAAATCTGTAGAATGTGAGCATGTTGAAGAATGGTGGAGACAACGTTGGCCACCTGAAGAAATAAAAAAGTCCGGCATCACAATGGCTGATTTTGAGGTAACATCTCAATTCCTACCTCTGTTCCTCTCCGTTGTTATCAAATTGGATTTTGTTTGTTTAGTTATCATTTACACTTTGCCCAGTTCTTTAATTAATGTGTATTATTTTTTGGTTATGTGGTTCAAAATTCCTAGTATAAGTCTCTTTTTTTCCTGAGATTATGGACGGACGGACATTGATGTTGATTGGGTCATTGGTCTTGCACCAGTTGTGCCTGATACATTTTTTTATGAGCTATATTTTGGCTCATCTTTGCTTAAGGAATTTGTAGTTTCCCTATTTCTAGAATATAGATTTGATGTCTTATTGGAGCTTTTCAGTCATGTTAGTATGTATCCAGTGTAAATAGGTTTGAGCTTGGCACCTTCTAACAAAATCTACTTTATGCTTCCTTGTAATGTTAATTCTATATACTTGTCTTGGGAAAGCATTTGTCTGTACTTTGGAGCTATTGTTGTTCGGTCCATTTTTCCTTTCTCTTATTGTTTTCGATCCCCTCCTCCTTTTGGTTTCTGATTTACTGTGTTATATGTGATCTCCCCCTACCCCATTTTCATCATTTCAATTAGTTGCTAATCACAGCAATTCTGTAGGAAGCTGCTAAAATGGTTCAACCCTCTTTAACAAGAGAAGGATTTTCAGCCATTCCAAACGTGAAGTGGGAGGATGTTGGTGGTCTTCAATTACTTAGAGATGTGTTTGAACGGGAAATAATTTGTCGGATTAAGCATGCTGAAGACTGTGAGGTGATTTTTACATTTAAAACTTCATTTAATAATTGATCATTGGATTATTCTAATGGATTTTGAGATAAGGACTAAGAAATTTAGTGCTTGTTTGGGTTTCATTATAATCTACTTATAATTTAAAGTAAGATTCGAACATTAATTTTAATCACGTTACAATTACTACCTAGTACCTACTTATTATCCACATATTTCGTAGGACATATTACTCATCTTCCTTATAATCACATTATAATTTTTCCCAAACAAGGCATTAATACAATGCAACCTTTTTTGCATTTGATATGAATAGGATCTTACATGGTTGTTTTTCATGGGCCCACCTTGTGACAGCTTGCATTACATTTTTACATGTTCTAATCAAACTTCAAAGGTGTGTATTTAAATCTAATAAAAAAAATTCTTTGTTCAGGGGCAATGCTTACTAAAAATTTCCCCCTCTATAAATTTTTCAATTGATTCATTGCAAAGAACGAATGGATTTATGCTTGGAAATCCTTCACGGTTGATTGGCTTCCCTTTGCATATGTATTAGATTATTGGCACTTTTAACTCAGTCACTTCCATTTTGAGCAGTTATCATCTCTTTCTTTCCATATAATTCTTTGGCTCTTTGCTATGTAGACATTGTTTTCGAGAACTCATCCACTTCTTCCATGCTAGTTGGATATCCCAAGTTTAAGGTTTTGAGATTTAGTGGTTGATTTTCAGGAATATGGGGTAGAGCCGGGAATTTTGCTTTATGGTCCTCCAGGATGTGGAAAAACATTAATTGCCAAAGCAGTTGCTAGTGAAGCAGGAACAAATTTCATTCATATTAAGGTTGAAAATTGTTGCTATTTCACAAGTTTTTGTTTGCTAATAATTAGTTCCATTGCTCTCTTACATTTTCTGTCGTCTATCAAGGGCCCTGAACTTCTCAGTAAATATGTTGGTGAAAGTGAGTTGGCTGTTCGGACATTATTCAAGCGTGCAAGGACATGTTCTCCGTGCATTCTTTTTTTTGATGAGGTGCATCTTTTCTATTTCCTCTTATTTCTTGTTAACTTTTCGTCTCATATAATTTGGTTAGACCCAAGTTATGCTTTTGTAAATTAGTGTGCAGTAATAAGACTCCGTTGTTGTGACTCTGTTAAAGATTATTTCGTCATCAATCTCATTATGGATGTTGACAAATCAAAATTTGACCCAAACGGCCAAACCCTGACAATGCAATAAACAGAGGATCTACTTTGGCCTTGAAACTCATAGTTTTATGTATGACTTCAATGAGAGTGTTAGGAGCAATCATAAACAACAAAATCTGTCAAGGATGGTCCGCAATTGTACATACACCTTCACACAGCTTGCTAGAAGCTACTGTGCACTCCTTCTGTTTAGGGGTTTTAAAAGTTCCTTCATAACTCATAACTAATCGGCCTACAGAGAATTTTAGGTATTCTGAGTGTAATTAACCACAAAGGGTGATTAATAACATTATGCAGTGAACTTGCTGGAAAGTGGAATTGTGCTGATGTGGTTCAACATCTTACCAGGTGGATACTTTGACAACCAGACGCGGTCAAGAAGGGGGAGGGGTTGTTGAGCAGCTCTTGGGTCAGGTTTGTAAAAATGTCTTGTTAAATGCTTTCTTGCCTAATTATATCCTCCCCTATTGTGTAAATGACTAGATATACAACTGAAAGCAAAGCCATATCACTGCAGCTACTGATAGAGCTAGATGGTGCAGATCAGCGTAAGGGTGTTTATGTAATTGGTGCCACGAATAGGTACAGAGTATTATTTGTGTCAAGTTTACTGTGGGCAAGAGAAGAATAATGATTTTCTGATTAAAACTCTTCTGTCGTGTAACTTAACATATCTGATCTTGATAATACAATACTAGGCCTGAAGTCATGGACCATGCCCTCCTTCGACCAGGAAGATTTGGGATACCTCTATATGTCCCTCTTCCCAGTCCATATGAGCGTGGTTTAATCTTGAAAGCTCTTGGTAGGAAGAAGCGAATAGATGCCAATGTGGACTTGGTGGCAATTGGAAGTGACAGTGCTTGTAAAAATTTCAGTGGAGCCGACCTATCTGCTTTGGTTTGTCTGTACTTTATTGTTTTCTTCAGTTGGTAACGATAATTTAGCAAAACTGGTCTTGATTAATTAAAATAAACAGTTGCAAGTAGATTGGATGGTTCATAATTGTTTGATGTGAGTAATTGGTCTTAGTTAAAGCATACATGACAGATGGCGAAAGAATGCCTTGATTCAGTTCAAGACATTTTGTGAACATAAATAAGTCATCCTAAAGAAACTAAGACTTGAATGAATGTGGTTCGAGTGAGAAAATGGGAGTTTCATTCTCTCTCTCTTTTTTTCTTGCTGTAAATGCTCATACCTTATAATGATCAGTCTCAAGCTTTGTTATTTTTATGTATGCCAGATGAATGGAGCTGCTATGGCAGCTCTTAGGGACAAGTGGAATTCGAGGAACGAAATTTTAGATGCTGCACTATGGACCATCAAAGAAATACACTTCAAGCAGGCATTGGAGAAAATATCTCCATCCGTATCAGATGCAGTATGAATTCTTATCAGACTTGATTTTGTTCTTGTAATATACCTCAAGGAAAACAACCGTAACTCAAACCGTGTCAATTTTTATGTTTGGTTGCAGCAAATAAGATGCTATGAACTCTTGTCAAAAAGTTTCAAAGCTGCTTGAGAATGGACGTGCTCTTTGTTTGCCTGGTTCTAGCGAATTTTTTCTTGATAGAAATGTGCACAAGAATTATAAGTAAAACTGAGAAGTACAAGCAGCAACTTATCTGCAGTCTGTTTCTGGACACATTCAGTGAAGAACATGACAGGAAATTTTGTGGTTCTGAAGAAGTCTTAAAATGTTTTCGATTTGGGGATTTCAGTGAATTTTCCATTTTTTACATTCTTGTTGATGAAGCTTTAGAAGTAAGTTATATTAAGGTTGTCCAATGCATTATGTATGTCGAAAATATTGCTTCAGTCATCAATGGATTTTTATATTTATTTAAAAGTATGTTTTCAACTAGTAAAGCTTACCTGTTTGCTGAGGGATATTGATGAGTTTCATGGTGACATGTTGCTCCTCATGGTGCTGTATATGGATTCCATATTAGAGTAACTTTTATCATATGGGGCTATGTTCTGCTGTTTAGTCTGTCTCTATAAAGCAGTAGTTCAGGGTTTTGTGTGGATATTTCATATCCACAGGCCACAAGTGGTTATATTTCCTGTTTTTCCCCTTTTCAGGGTTGTATTTGTTTCTTTTTTGGGGTTGTAGATCAAAACGGCCGTCTTGTTTGTTGCATGATGTGAGTTTGGAGTATTGATGAAATTTGGGTACAAGGCCGAGCTTCATTTAATTATTACAAAAATCTATTTGAAGGCTTATAAAGCCTTTCTGTAGTTACTGGTACCAAACTATTTCAGTTCTGTTACGAATTTCATCGAACTGTGGATTGGGTGGTTTAAAGAGAGCAGCAATCTTCTTGCATCAAAGCTGGAAATGCATTAACTCTCTTTTGGAAGGGTTGAAAACATGATCTCCTTGTGGTGTTGTAATTTTGCTCACACTTTTTCATCTCTTAGTGTCTAAATACAAGATAATCTATTCATATTTCTCTGTTGGCGTTCTTGTGTTTTTAATGGTTCTCTGTAAGGTTCACGGTTCTCCCTGGGTACTACTAACTAGTGACATGTTTTATGGCACCAAACTATCTGAACATAAAAGTCCGTTCGAACTCACATGTCAGGCTACGTCAGGCTGTGGCCGACATGATAAAAGGAAAGACACCGGAGGAAATCCGCGAGACTTTCAATATTAAGAATGACTTCACCTCGGAGGAGAAAATTCGTAGGGAAATTGCTTGGGCATTTGAGTGATGTGTCCCTGAGAATTAAGCTTCTGTATCTAATAGATTAGGCTATTGTTAAGCATTTTCTATAACGTAAGTATACCACAAGTAAACAATGAAATTTTATAATATAAAGACCAAGTACGAATGTCGAATCCACGGGGATTAAATTTAATTTTTACTAAGTATTATAATTTTTTAGCCTTCGTTTTATCTAGAGAAATGGATTTTGTAATAGATGGTTTTAACTAATCTAAAGATGAATGTAATGATGAATTCAACAATATTATGCAAATTTGAAGGAATAAATCTATGTGAGAAAACCTTTGGTATGATTTTACCTAATTATCAATAATGTTTCACAATTATATAGTTTCCTCTAATCAATTTTTCCATCTTTATAAGCTTTTGAACCCTAATTTAATTCTACTTCCTCTCTCGAGTTCTGAGTAAAAACTTTTCATATATTTCAATTCCAATATCTCTATTCCGAATTAAAATCTTGAAATTATGAAGTTCATGGTTCTTAAGTGGAACAAACTTCAAAGATTTTATACTTTCTTTCGAAATCTATAAAATCTAGGTTATGTTACTCTTAGATCACGCCTAAATTTCCCTCTCAAGTGCCAAACTTTGAAGCATCAAATCATTCAATTATTGATTAGGTAATTGAAAGCATTAAACTAATAACAAAATAAACTTCAATGGAACACTAGAAAGAGATAATTAATATAAAATCAAAACATGGTCTCAAGTTATGGTTACATCAAACCATAGATTAAGAATTTAGTTCATGATGAATGAAAAATAAAGTTCAACACCAAGAATATGGAGAAGAAGAGAAATAAAATCTGCGTTCCTTTCTGTAGTAGGTGGCGCCTGAGCGCTACTGTTTGGTGTAACTCCTCCCATTTTTTCTTCAACTTAGCCACTTTCTTCACCTCTTTTGCATGGTTTCCAAGACATTTTTGTCAAATGATTTGGAAGAGCCAGCCTACAAAAGCTAGCCAAGGTGGTTGGAGAATCCAAACCTATATAAGCCACACAAAGGAAGCCCATACTTCTGATGTAGGATTTAGACTCCCATAAATTCCATTGAAAATCATGACAAACAACCACGTTTTCGACTCGGCGTCCACGTCGAGCAGGTACCCATACACCCTAAGTGGTAATCGAGACCAGAAGACATAGTGCCTACTCTGATACCGTTTGTTATGGTTGGAGCTCAATTTTTATAAAACTCAACCAATAACAAGCAGCTATAAACTGAAGATGCAGAATATAAATTGTAATTACTCAAATTGAAGAATATAAACTGTGACTACTAACAAGGACAACTAATTTTCATCTCATTAATCGATTATTCTATTACAATACAGGAAATTACAAGTAATAGACAATTATAAAAAAGAAAGAGAATCAAGAGATAGACAATCAGAGATAGCAGAAACAGATAAATTCAGAGAAGATAAGGAAGAATAGAAATAGCAGAAGAAGAGGAGGAGAAGAAGAAATAGGGAAAGAACCATAGAAGAAGGAGAAGAAACCGAGAAGAAGAGGGCAGAAGACTGGAGAAGAAGGAGAAGACGGGCTACAACCACAATTCATCAAATTCAACCTCCTCCAAAGCTTTCCATACACCTATATATACAACAAAACAAACACCCTAAGAGTAAAGGGCTTTAGGCTAGCCCACTAACAATACAAGCCCAATATTGAGTGAAGTTAGCCATGAGGCCCTTGACATCCCTTCCCTTTAAATTAAATTTGTCCTCAAGGTTCAAGGTTTGGATGTCTTTTTTGTATGAAGTTAGCTACCTCATTGTCTTCACCACCCTTGGATTAAGCAAGTAGTGCAAGGTGACATATGCCTCATTCATCTCATCTTCTTGGCTTCTCTTTATGCAAGACAATAACTTTCGTTACCCAAGAACCTTCCACTTATTACTTCGCCCATTGAACCTCTCATTTTGAAAAGCAGATTCCCCCCCTCATTTCCAAACCTCGAATCTCATTTTTCTTCCTCTCCATTTCGTTCCTAGAATTAGTGTTATTCTCCTCTAGTTTGCTGACTCTCACCACCAACAAATCCCTCTCCTTCTCAATTGCTGCTAGCTTGAGCAATTTATCTAATTGGGCTTGTATTGTTTGTGGGCTAGTCTAAAGCCCTTTATTGTTTAGTGATGGCAACGGGGCGGGGCACCCCCGCCCCGCCCCGCCAAGCCCCACCCTTGCCCTGCCCCGCCTTTGACGGGGCGGGACGGGGCGGGTTCTTGCCCCGTTTAATGCCCCATTTATTTATTTATTTATTTTTAAACCAAAATTTTTTAATTAAATACAAATTCAAAATTTTATAATCCAAAACAAACAATACTTAAAATAACTACATCAATATCCAAACCAAACAATGTTCAATTTTTTTTTTTTTTTTTTAACTTACAAATTCAAAATTTTATAATCCAAAACAAACAATACTTAAAATAACTACATCAATATCCAAACTAAATAATGAAAACAAACAATGTTCATTTTTTTTAAACTGGGCGGGCCCCGCCCCGCCAACCCGTCGGGGCGGGGTATTTTGCCATCTCTATTATTGTTATTTTGTTCTATATGTGGTAGGTATTGAAAGCTTTGGATAGCAGAATGAAAAGTTGAATCGTGCTTGTTGCCAACGCCTCTCCCATGTCTTCTCCTTCTTCTTCTACGGTCTTGCTACGGTTCTTCCTGCTCTTTTTTCCATACCGTGTTCTTCTTCTCCATTGTGTTCTTCTTCTCCCCTTCTTCTATTAGTCTGTCTTCCACTCTCTCTGTCCTTCTTCTTAACAGTTGAGGTACCGTAATCCCTCTTCTCTTGTTTTTCTAAATCTGCTTCTCTTCTTTATTTTTTTCATTTCTAAATTTGAATCCCTCGTCTTACTTCTCTGAATCTGTCTCCATCTTCTCTGTCTCTTCTTACTCTGCCGATCTTTCTCTTTCTGTTTTATATTTGTTCACATTGTAATAGAACTTATCAATCAATGAAATGCAATTTACATTTTGTCGTTTCTGTGTGATTCCAGTCAATTAATGAAGTCCCAACTTGGGTTATTGATTCCCAGCTGATTATATTCAATTGTGTTTTAAGAGCCTGTTTGGTACGACTTAAAATTCAATTAAAATTGAAAATATGATCGTTATTGAGTCCCACCCGTCTAATAAAAGTCAACAATAACCGCTATATTTTCAATTTTAATCTGATTTTAATCTCTACCACACACCCTCTTAATTTCAATTCAAGTTTAGTTGGTTTTGGTTGAAGTTGAGCTCCAACAATTACAATTTTCTTGCCGTTTCAGTGGTACTTGGTGTTCTATTTAAATGGTATATCTAATGTCTTCAATTGAACCCTCAAGTTGTTCAAAAACCTCATCTACCCAAAAGGCACAAATTTTATTCTTTGAGCTCGAATCAAGTATTATTGCAAATCGATGGTGAGTGATTCTTTATGGCAAATCAAGAGGAACATCATTTTTTTTCTGCAATTGAAACCTTGATAGACTTATTGTAGCGACCGAAAAAAATGTTATGTCGTTTTCAAATAAAAGTTTCTTGTATAACTTGAAAATAATTTGAATTATATCATGACGTCGCTACGACCATTCCTAAAAGTTAAATTAAAAGTTTTGGTCACGATAGTAAAGTTGCATGCGCTTGTCTTAAAATTTTTGTAAGTCGTCGAAATCTCTTTTAAATGACATTTTATTTTATTTTATTCATTTATATTATTTTGACAACACACTATGTTAATTGTATCCACAATTTGAAAATCAAGATTTGATACATTTATTGTTATACTGAACAACCATTAAAACGTACTATTTTTGTCCTACGTTGGCTCCAATTTTCAACATTTTAAAATCCTCAAATGTGATTCTTTCCCCCCACTATAAACATCCTATTTAGTTATACTACCCACTAAGTGCACTCCCCACCCCCATTTATTGTTTTAACTCATATTTGATCCATGACAATCTACCCACTAAGTGCACCCCCACTTATCATTTTAACTCCTGCATGATCAACTGCTACCAACCGTCCATTATCATTAAATTGAAGATATTATCTCTTTCAAAAATATATAGCAAGTTTATCTTTCAAACCACAATTTTTTTTTAGTTAAAGGAGGGCGGGACCTCCGAGATTTTATTAATTCGCACTCACTTATGGCGGAGGAATACCGTGGTTACATGAAACTAATGAAAGAAAAAAATGAGAAAGTACTACTTCCCTTACAATGAAAATAAATGACGAAGATTAAAGGAGTAAACGAGGAAATACTACTTTTTTTACAATAAGAACAACTGCAAATTTAGGCAAAAATAAGAATTGGGTAAAATCAAAATTAAACTCTGACACTGGGCAATCCATGTTTGTCAATTTGTACTAGTGCCCTAATNCTTTTTTTACAATAAGAACAACTGCAAATTTAGGCAAAAATAAGAATTGGGTAAAATCAAAATTAAACTCTGACACTGGGCAATCCATGTTTGTCAATTTGTACTAGTGCCCTAATATGTCGAGGTAGGTCATGTGGTCCATATATCTGGTATCGTCGATAATCCCAACCCTCCCCAGCAAGAGCATCTGCAACCTGATTTCATTTTCTGTAAATGTGAGAAATTTTATCTCTGTCGAAGGACATGATATCTGTGATACATCTGAATATACCCTGAATAGCCCATGGTCCTCATCCTCTAGTGATACAATGAATAGCTACAATAGAATCGGATTATACCTCAATCGCTGAAAATCCAAGACCATGAGCTAGTAAAATCCCATCAAGAATAGGCCGGAGCTCTGCCTCTAATATCAAGCATGGTCCATACGAAGTTGAGAAAGCCCTAATACAGTGTCCTGCGTGGTCTCTGATGATGCATTCCTCACTCCCAAAGCCATCTTTGACGCATCCATCAGTATTGATCTTGATAGATCCAACTGAGGGAGTACGCTACCAAACTAGAATAGGAGGAGATGGAGAAGGGGGGTCCATCAAAATACCAAATATGGGTGCAAGTGTCAAATCCCCTCGCCAATGCATCACTCGAAGCAGTCTTCCCATATGAAAAAAGAGATCATGCGATAAACCC
>CAIGRO010147543.1:423-16519 GCA_903798355.1 Fraxinus baroniana | reverse complement strand
TCTACCCACCTCATTTCCCTCAAACGCGTTCTCTCTCTACCTCTCCTCTCTCTCTCTCTTACTGCTCTCCTCTCTCTGTCGCCGTCAAGATGATTGAAGCGGTGGTCGTAAATCGCTGCTCTCCTCGAAGCGAAGATCGTAAACGGTGCGGCGATGATGGACCGGTGGTGGCTGAAAATGGCGATCATGGTGAAGATGGCGAATCTGATTTGTTTTTTGTCAGAAATGGTAGATGTGATGAACCCAGAGGCTCGTTGTCTTCTACTCTTCTTCTTCACGTTCCAACTAAGCGGCCGCCAGCCTTCTCTGGGAACATAATTCACTATTACTCTTTTTTTTGTGCCTTTTTTACATCCAGAATCTCGCTTGATTTAGAGACAGGCGAACAAAATTTGAAATTTCAGATTTACAGTGTTCTCCAAATCCAGCCAGTTAGTGCATTTAATTGCTTTCAATCAAGTAAAAAACTACACAGATGCATCTATTTTATTATTGTATTGTGTGTTTTTTCCTTTTTGAAAAAATCAATTTTTTTTTTCTGTTATCACTTCATCATGGTTGTCAGAATGGTAACCAAATTTCATAATCTCAAAATCCGATTCTGGCTCTCTCCTTTTTAGGCAATCTGAAATTCCATCCATGGTTTTTTTTTCCGAACAATGGATAAATTACAAACCCGAGATTGGGAAAAAAAGAAAGGAATCATGAATCCAAAAAGAATCAATATTTTCTTATGTAAATAACCTAGCTAAATATTTATTGTATAAAAAGCCTGTGGGAATTGTAGAAGAAAAGAGAAAGTCTTAAATATGTTGTATTGTTGGTGATGAAGATGACGGTGTTGAGGAATTTGTAAATTTGATATCAAGTGGATTGGTTGTAAATTTGAGTTGAAGGTGGCAGTGGTGGTGCATTGGAGGTAATGATGGTGATGAATGGTGGTGGATTGTGGTGCTGGTTCGTGGTGTAAGCGAATTTGTTTGTGGTGACCATTTGTGACCAAATATGTGTGTGCTGTGACTAGTTGTGACCAATTTTGTGCTAATTGTGACTTGATCTCAAGTCACAATCGATCACAATTAGCACAAAATTGGTCACAGGCAGTCACTCTGAACACACATTTGGTCATAGTTAGTCACACTGAATATACATTTGGTCACAATTAGTCACTAATGATACGGTCCCGTCATGACGAGCAGCAGCAACGTTTGCATAATAAGAGCTGGTTCAACTTTGCCACTTTTCTCATTATAAATTAATCTTTGAGTCGGTCCACACCCACCCATTATTTCCTGAAAAACAATAGCTAAGAAACAAAGAAAATCATCTTTTATATTTTATTGTGGATGAGATTCTCAGACTGGAAGACCAATCAACAGTAATCATCATATCTATCAATAACTCGGAGGATTCTCAAAGAACATACTCAAAGCGAGTGGCTTTGCTATGCATTTTTTCACCTCTATTTTCATTTTTGTTAACTTTTTTATTTCTTCTATTGTTGCTGAAAGAATTACTGGATACTTGTAATTTTGTGTTGGGTTTACCCTTCAGAATCCTGAAATATTTTTTCGATTTCTTTCAAAAAATCCTTCCTGGAAGTTCCTCTTCTTGTTTTTCATATTTATGCTACTTCTGTGTTTTGGATCGTGATTTTCTTGTCTCAATTTTTAATTTTCTATAAATTTTCAAGTCGTCGGAGTGGCCGCCGGAACAGTCGCCAAAGCGGCC
This sequence comes from Fraxinus baroniana, assembly GCA_903798355.1. NCBI lineage: Eukaryota > Viridiplantae > Streptophyta > Magnoliopsida > Lamiales > Oleaceae > Fraxinus > Fraxinus baroniana. Next base: position 14,788 of record CAIGRO010147543.1, on the reverse strand, counting down.
ATCGGAATAGATACCGAAATGATCGCCGGAGTGAACGCCGGAGCAGTCGCCGAAGTGATTGCCGTCTCCGATGGAGAGGTGGAGGGAAGGTGGTGTAGTAGGGTGATATGACGTGGTAGGTGAGGTGGCATTGATATAAATAATTAATGCATATTATATTATATTATATTATATTTTAATATTAAATAAATTTATTTATCACCTGATTTTTGAAATATTTTAATATATTTGTTATTTATGAAATGTGAACTTTAAAACTACGAGTTATGTATTGTTCTCTTATTGTGCTCAGAAATTAAATTCAAAGTGCTTTTGTGAACTTTAAAAGTAGGAGTTATGTATTGTTCCCATAAATAATTAAGTAATTGGGTTTTGGACATCTAAATAAAGTGTAGGCCGGACTATATGTGTAGAAATCGGATCCATTAAGGTTCGTATTTGACGATAAGCCAAATACATATGAAAACTATATATAAGGTTATGATCCTCAATTCATATATGATTCTCATTTTTCGTGTCATCCCATCAACACAAGAATATCAGAGAAAGCATATTGAAGAAGAATATTCATAAACCTACAATCGAGAACCAAGAAGAAGATTTGGGGCAATTAAATTGAAGAACAAGAAATCAAGATTTAAAGATCCAGATTGAAGAATCAAATCAATGGATAAAGGTATATTCCGCATCAATTATTTTTCTTGGTAATTTGACATGGAGATCTTGGCAATTATGTAAAGTTTATAAAGTTTAATTTTCATGAAAAATTCAATACTGAGGATTCATTGAGGTTCTGGGAAAGTTGAAGAATACAGGGACTGAATACAACTGGCTTGAGGATCATTGCCAAGTTTATAAAGTTTAATTTTCATGAAAAATTCAATACTGAGGATTCATTGAGGTTCTGGGAAAGTTGAAGAATACAGGGACTGAATACAACTGGCTTGAGGATCATATGTTTGATGGCAAAGTTGAAGAATACAGGGACTGAATACAACTGGCTTGAGGATCATATGTTTGATGGCAATTCTTACTGTTGGAACTGTATGCTTGAGCTTTTACGCTTATTAAGTGACATGAGCTGTAGTGAAGAGCAATTAGGAGGATTCATTACTCAGCATCCAGAGCATTTTCTTATTGGGTTCTTGTTAAAATTCGGATCCGCATGGAATGAGTTAAGTACTATGGTTCTTCAGTTCCACAAAATATCTCAGCTGAAAACAGAAGTTCTCGTTGAACCTTGGCTTTGTGGAGAAGTCAAATGAAATGGAATGAGCACTCAAATTGTTTTGAGGCAAAGGAGTTGAAGTTCAAGAGAGATTTGATAGTTTAGTAAATGCTGGTTTGAAGTCATAAAGATGCTCAAAACATCTCTTCACATTCTTAACCAATCCAAGGATGTAATTGAAACAATTAAAAATGGCTACCCAGTTTCTTCTACGATAGCTTTCCATCGTATATCTCTAAGATACAACTGAGGGGGTGAACTGAAGCTTAAGACTTTCATTTTACAAATGGCTCATAGATGAAAAGGCAGCGGATCAAAACTTGGAATTTTATTTGAGGACTTATGTAAATTCTCGTCCCAGAGGACCCGAAGTCTGGGAAAAGCTGAGAAAAGACTTTCAGCTTGAGCTTCTTTTTTCTTTTACACATTCATGTACGTAAATAGAAACTGGGATGGATTACTTCAAAAGACCTAAACAAAATGCAAGATTACGCGTACATAATGGCACAATCATAGTTATTAAAACCGGACCGGACCGGTCGGTTTGATCCGGAACCCGTCGAACCGGACCATAGTCCGGTCCGAGCTGCCCTGTTTTTATAATATACAATGAACCCGAAAAAACCCACAGAACCGTCGGCTTTTACACTAAACCGTTGGCCCAATCTTTATATGACCCGCCCGGTTTTTCACTACTGTATATAAAATAAAAATACCGTCGGCTTTTACCCTAAACCGTTGGCCCAATCTTTATATGACCCGCCCGGTTGTTCACTACTGTATATAAAATAAAAAAGCCCTAAAACGTTAAACCCAAAAGGCACGAACGCATTCTCTCATTCTCCATAGAAATCAACTCCGTAGCAGGTAGAAGAATCTCAGCCATCGCTTGCAATTTCACTCCCAAGAATCTAAAGCTTTAATTTCAAGTTATATTAGATGGAAAAAGAAGATGTAAGTCCCAAATTTACATTTTTTTTTGTGTGCGATTTTCTTTCCTGGGTCGAAGGTCTTCGAACATAAAACTAAAAATCTAAGCTAAATTTTGTTTTCGTTTCAAGAATGCAAAGCAAATGGTGGATTTATGGCAGTGAAAAAAGATTATCGGTTTCTTATCTGCAGCTTTCATGTGAATAGTGAAATGATACTGGAATTTGTATGGATGGATGAATATGTGCAAGATCGTGGTCTGACACTTTTGGAATATGTGCAGGTTTTAGGTTTTGGTTATCCATTGAATACAGGAGTTGCTAATTGATTTCATACTAGGCCTTTTGAAAGCTTGGAATGCGTTGTATGTTTGCAATTGGGAGTATGTAATTACTGGAAAGTGGGCTGCAACTGTTGAGTGGGAGCTCGCTTTAGTTTCGATGTGGTGTCACTCATGCTTATATTTAATTGCGTCGCAATTCTGTGCCAGTACCTTTTAGCTCGTATTGCTGTGGTTACTGGCAAAGAACTTAACAATCTCGTGTTACCTTAAGGGTACTTCTAGGGAAGGACGATGAAAAGGCTAGAGCCCTCTCCCAAATCCATATTTCAATATACACGATTTACAATTTATTGAATTTTGACATAAAAATTAATTTTTAGTCACCTAAATTAGCTAAGGTTAATTTAGTTAGTATTAAAAGATGTCAAAAATTTATTATTCAAGAAATAGATAATAATATATTTAACAAGTATTGACTCGCCGGTCCAACCACCGGGTCACTGGTTGAACCACTGACCCACTGACCCGTTGCATTGTTCGAGTCAGTGTCCGGGTCGGGTCTAACAACTATGGGCAAAATAGATTATCTTCGTCTAGTCGGATTCAATATTGAAAGTTTGGGGACTTTTAAAAAAAAGTTAAATGAGGACTAATAGATTTACTCATTTTATTGTATCACACATTTGTATCAATTTTGATCTACATTTTTCTTTTTCCAACCTATTCCGTTGTGATTGCATCGTACTTGTAAACACGAGTATCATTAAATTTATATAAAAAAATGTCTTAATCGTCATGATAAAATTGCAGATTTGAAGGCATAAATCCTTTCACTATCCTAGAACTTGACCCATTTTTCTCTTTCCAGTTATATAACGATTATTCCATTTGTATAGATTTTTTTTTTAAAGAAAACATAAAGATGCTCACAGTGGGTGGGCCTCATCGTGTATTTAAAAAGAAAAAAAAAAGTATGAGACCCATATGTTGTGTGCGCTCTTTAAAATTTTTGTTGATTTTGCTTCCGTACATGAAACAATTATCGTTATATAATTACACAGACACGCAAACACATGCATAGGGTCACTGCAAGTAAAGATTTCAATTTCTTTTACCATTAGTGTAGACAATCATATACAAGTATAAATCATTTTCTCTTCTTTTAGCTCCTCTTTAGTAGGAATTAAAATTAGATATTTAGTAAATTTTAATAGAAATTGATAAAATTGTGAGACATATAAAATATACAATTAAAATTAATAATTGATTTTAACTATGTTAAAAATCTAAATTTCAATTTCTATCAAATCGCAATCATTTTCATCCCTACCCCACCTCTAAATAAGAGAAATAGCTTCTAAAATAGCTCTTCGGGGCACATCCAAGTTGGCAAAGGAAGAGCATTGCTGGATTTGCAACCTCAGCGTGGGGAGTTCGATTCCTGGTTGGAGCAGCTGAGCGATGTAATAATCAATATTGGTTGGAGCAGTTTGGTGATGTAATAACCATGAAGGAAGGCTCTCTTGGGGCCAAGAGTATAAGGGGTGCTCAAATCCTAGTCAACTTGGGCATAACCCGCGGTTTACCTCCGCCGGTTACTGAGGGACCGATGGCTGGTGGTCCAGAAAATTAGTTTGGGTAAGTTGGGATACCTGTGTACCCAAAAAAAATAAAAAATAGCTTCTAAAATAAGTGAAAACCAATAGAGTAGGCGTAGCTGCAGGGCATATAGGGGTATAGGTAGATTAGATTGCAAATTTAAACTGGAAGTCTTCAAACTGAGAATTGAGAAATATGGACGTTTAGGTTCTTATTTGCTTTACAATGAGTTTTTTAACTTTCAAATTTCGATGCATGTATATTTTTATTAGATGTAAGTTGTCTATTTTACTGTTTAAAGGCATGTTAGATTATGCACCTTATAAACTTAATCGAACACGTTATTGTCTTGCACATGAGTTAAGTTATGAAGGTAATTATGGATGAATTCTAAAGAGAAAATTCACGAACGTTGAAATTGAAAGTTAAGAAACTCGTGTGGTGTTAATAAAAAAAAAAATCAAAGTAGGTTGCAAGTGAATTTCCATTGAACAGAGCCCATCTATTTTGCTGTCAAACCTAATATCATACATGTGAGTCACACTCCGAATATAGTTTTAGTTAAATTCTATAGTTAAAAAGACATCATGATTTTGTACACGATAACTAGCTTTTTCCCCACTAATATAAAGGAGGCAATCCGCTTAGCACTGTTCATTTGTGAAGCATTTTGTCTTCCCATTTTATCCCCATCTATCCCTATCCCTTTCCTACTATATTAAAAGAGACAATCCGCCAGTTACTATTATTTTCATTCCCCGTTTTATCTTCCATGATTTACTGTTTATTTTATAATTATCCAATGTCATCCATGCGTATCTTCAAAACAAAAGGGTATCATGAACTTTTTCATTGCCTACAATTGTTGACTGGGTTGAAGACAAGAAAAAAAATAAGTTATGTAATTATAAAAAAATATATATATCTGCAAACCGACATGACCCAGTAATATAAAAAAAATCAACAAACCGACTCACTGAGGAGAAAACATCAATTGCAGTTGATATTTTATCCCTATTTTGTTAAGCAATTTTTTTCTCAATTTTATCATCCACCATTTATTGGGACAAATTTGTAATTGAGTTAGAAATTTGTTAAAAAATATGTAGTGATTATTAATTACTAAAAAAATAATTTTTTTAATTGTAAACGAAAAAAAAATGCAAATTAAATAAATTGTGTATGAAGGTTGGAGTGATTTATTATTATTATATTTATTAAAGAAGAAAAAAATGTCAGCTTGAGCAGAAAAAAAATTAAAAAGTCTCCACGCACGGAGACAGTATGCCTCCACGTGCGGGGGAATTTGCCTCCGCGTGCGAAGGACCGTGCCTCCGCTCCTCTGCACGCGGAGACACAGTGTTCTGGGGGTTTTTTTTTTTTTTTATTATTACATACATACATAAAATTAGGATTTCTTTCGTGTCTCCGCAATTGTGCCTTTTTTTTATTTTTTTGTTAATAATTCTACTTATTTATATTTTACACAAATTATAAATACAATTTCACTTATTACTAATTTAATTTAAAAATATTAGAAAATATTCAATTCCATACATACATGAAAATCAAAATTTCTTTCGGGAGCAACTCACAAGGGGTGCTATCCCCTCGACCCCCGCGACCTGACCGGGCAGGTCGATCCCAACCCCCACGAGGGCAATCCCTGTGACCTCCACCCGTTTTTTTTTCAATTATATATACCTTGCATATGACATTTTAGTATAAATCGTCAAAAAATTAGTACATATTTGACAATTAATTCGTACATTAAGGATGTAATGGTCTTTTTCTATATGCAAAATATCTCTTATCCTCTTACCAATAAAAAATATGTCTGGCAGTGCCACAATTGTTGACTAAGGTAGTTTCCCAAATATGCATGGTCCCTCTTTTTCTAACTGTACATCTTTCTATTCTTACTTTCCCATTTCATTTTCATATTTCACTCTTATTCAAGCATGGGATAAGAGAGATAATTGAACACAAAAGCCATTTGTTAAAATCGAAAATATTTTGATTGCTGGTTTTGGTATGATTTAAAGCTGTTGAAGAGTTGGGAGCTACCAGAGGTGGTAGTTATGCCGATCGAACCCGTCGACATGCAAGCAACGATGAATTAGGATTTCGAGAGACAGGCAGTGATTTGCGGGTGTTCTGTTGATGAAAATGATTGTCGTCTGTCGACCTGCTTCTCCAAATACTTTCGAGGTAAATTTTCTTGTAACATATCAAAACTTTACTCTGATGAAACTAATAAACCATTGTTTCATATATTGATTCCAATTTGATTGAAATTGGAAAATGTAACAGATTTAAAAATAAGCTTGACATAACCAGTGACATTATCAAAGTCCATTTCCTAGCCCCCGGGGCACATCCAAGTTGGCAAAAGAAGGACATTACTGGGATTGCAACCTCAGCGTGGGGAGATCGATTCCTGGTTGGAGTAGCTGAGTGATGTAATAATCAATATTGGTTGGAGCAGTTTGGTGATGTAATAATCATGGAGGAATGCTCCTTTGGGGCAGGAGTATAAGGGGTGCTCGAACCCTGGTCAATTTGGGCATAACTCGCGGTTTACCTTCGCCAGTTATTGAGGGGCCGGTGGCTGGTGGTCTAGAAAATTAGTTTGGCTAAGTTGGGATACCTAGATAGTTAAAAAAAAAAGTCCATTTCCTAATTTTATCTATTATATATACGCTAACATAACCTCAAAAATAATACAGTCTATGCATTGCATTGGCCAAACCTAGTATTGTTAAAAGAGGGATTTTGAGAAGAAAGAAATAGGTAAATAGTAATCTTAACCGTTGTCTATTATTCTTTGGAAGGAATGGGTGATTTACTAAAGCAACCCCTCAAAAGTATTTTATTGACAAAATGAATAGTGTAGAACTCCTATGGACCGAAACTCAAAACTCGAGTACTCTTAAGTTAGAAAAAAAGTTGTAAAAAGGTTTAAACATCTTATTTACAAAGTTTAGAGATCTACTGCAATTTTCTCCTTTCAAAAATAACAGTTGAATTAATGACTGGAACAATGAAGTGTTGTGAAGCTTCAGAGAGAACTCCAAAAAGTACTCAAAAGTTAAAACACTTCTGTTTCTCTCTCCGCTTTTTGCTCTCCATTATAGATCAGAGTCGCTTAAGAATTCGAAAAACTCAGCACAATCCCCGAGCTGGCGTTATGGCCCATTATCAGGTGTCTACTTTACACCAGTACACTTCCACCGCTAACCTCTGAAACCCAAAAAAAGGCACACTCGCACACCCCCAAATCAAGCAAAAAAATCGCATCTTTTATATATAATATATATATATAAATATCTACACGCTTTTTTTATATGATTTCTGTCTCTAAAGTATTGCGTTTGTGGTGGTTATTTGACTCGCATGGCATGGCAGTGATGAATGGGTTTTAGACACCGAGAATGGAAAAGGGTTCAGCTTCTGGTTTGCAAGACTCACTCAATGGTTTGAACTTTGGCAAGAAAATATATTTTGAGGATGTAGGTAGTGGAGTTCAGGCTAAAACAGGATGTGGGCCGTCGCCGGTGGTGGCTCCCGGGCTTCCACCACCGGTGTCGTCAAAGAAGGGGAGGGGTGGTGGGGTGCAGGGTGGCCAGCCACCCAGGTGTCAAGTGGAAGGGTGTCAGATAGATCTGAGTGATTCTAAGGCTTACTATTCAAGGCACAAAGTCTGTGGTATGCACTCCAAGTTTCGAAAAGTCATTGTTGCAGGCCTTGAGCAAAGGTTTTGCCAGCAATGCAGCAGGTCAGACTCTCTCTCTCTCTCTCTCTCTCTCTCTCTCTCTCTCTCTATATATATATATATATATATATTTATATATATATATACACACACACACACACATGCAACAGTGTACACATTTTCAAAAAATAGCTTCAAATATTGTATAGGGATTTTTTATATTATTTTTGTTGGGTAGGTGTGTTTGATGATGACATGGTGTTAATTCATCGTGTCAGTTTATAGTATCTGTGCGTTGGATTCGTAGTTTATCATATTTTGTTTGGATGATTATATTAGAAATTTAGAATCCTTGATGGAGTTTTTACCGATGCTGAGGATGTCTCCTTCTGATTTCCCAGTGTAAAGGCCTTTTAAAGTTCATTCAAGATTTTGATTGGGATTTTGGTGGAATTGGGTTTTGTTTTATGATATACTATGTAGATTATTGATGTTTAGTATATGGCTTTCGTGTTTTAGTGAATGCCCCAACGCAAAATGAAAAGGCAGTAAATTCATGCTCTTAATTGTTTTCTTGTAACATATCGAACTGGTTTGCGGCCTTTCAATAATGAGACCGAGCTTGGTTCTCCAGTACCTGCCTATTTCCTGTCCAGTCACCCGGTTGGGCCAATCTAATGAGTTCCAGGCTCAGCACATTCGTAGTAAACGAAATATGGAATTTGTTGTAGAACTAGAAAATAAATATTATTGGATAATTTTCTTATACCTGCCATTTCATTAGCTAAAAATATGACAAATTGAAGTGGAGCAACCAGTTGGAAGGCTGGCCGGCACACACTTAAGAAATACTAAGAAAAAAATTGAAGTAAAAAGATATGCTCTCTTGAGCTTTGCTCAAACAGTTTTAAACGACTTGTTTGAAATGGTATTTTAATTTTGCAAAGTTGAGAAATCAGTCAAGTACATATATTTATATATTAATAACCACTTCCCAAAATTAGTCATGTATTTGGCAAACCTGCCACATGAAGATGCTCTTATATCAGACACGCTTTTGTGAACTTAATATTGTGACACCAACATCTAACAACTAAATTGCTCAATATGTTTAGCAACTCAACTTTTGTTCACTTTATCTTACCCCTCGAACTGTAATTTGTGATAAATATCCTTAGGTTACTTTGTCATTAATTAATTTGTCCATATGGGCTAGCATATCTTTGTTTTCATAGGTATGGTTGCTCGCACCAGTGTCAAGAAACCATGTCGTATCTTCTTAAGATTCTTCTTCTTTGAGAGTATACAAAAAGGTTGAATCCACTGCATTTTGGTCATCTTTGACAAATTTGACATCTTCTTTAACATTTGTAATAAATCTCTCCATTTTAAAACATAGGATTTATACTTCTTCCCCATCCTCTAATATGTGTGTAATTGTGATCTTTTTCTCTTTTTGTTTGCTTTTCATCCTTCTTGGTTGGGTGCATGGTCATATGCACACCCTTCAGGCACTAGCACAAGACATAATAGGAAAGAAGACAAAATATGAATATTAGGTCTCATAAACTTTGCTGAAGATTTCTTATTTTAAGATGACTTGTTTACATGAGTATTTATGGGTTTTCCAAAACATAAATATGATTTCGTGCATTTATCAAGAAATTGATATTTATTTCTCCCAACGTACACATATATTTCCAACTATTTGAAATTACTCTTATCTCGTAAATTTTTAATCCATGTACGTTGAATTAATCTGTAGAGGAAAATCAGTTCCACTTTTCAACACAAATGTAGCCAACTTTAGTTACCTTGCGATAGGCTTTGTGGAGTTCTCTTACTAATGTTATGGAATTAAGCTATTTTACAATTAAATGAATAAATGTTGGCTGTGAGTCGCTATCCAACATCTTGAGAAGGATATAAGTTCTAATATTAAATTAAATATATGGAGATACCAGGGCGTATATCTCATGGTTGAGAGTTTAATGATTTCGTGCTTGAATTTGTTGGGAAATGACATGCAGTCACAATAATAATTGAAAGAACTAGGAAAATGAAGAAAAAGGCCACTTTAATTACGTTAAGAACTAAATGAAATGAATCATTGGGTCACACATATTGAATGAAGTGATGGAGGCAGCAATAGGAAGGGGAACGTTTTCTTCAAGATTATGCTATGTATCATACACTATATATTCACTTGATGATATTTGAGTGGTGTATATCCGTGGACGGCGGATCCTTAGCTGTGTTATTAGGTAGAGGGAAGCATGAAAGATGGTGGAGTTATGGAAATCTTACGATTCACTGCAATAGGGCATCTGTATAAACTTTATTTCGATGATAAGATAAAATTACTTGTCATGATTATGTAAACAGAGATGCAAGAAATGCACAGAAGGGTTACATTGCTTTTCTTGATTATTATAGCTAAAGCATGTTTCTGATAGTAAACATATGGTAAGTTGATTCAATATCTACTGTAAATGTCAGGCTTCCATTCAAGAAACTGAACAAATGATTGCCATTAGAGGACGAGTTTTCTTATGGCAACTACAGCTGTACTAGTTAAATTCTTTGTACAAACTAAGATGAGGACAATCTTAGAAACAAATGTCTTTCTGGAAATTTTTTAAAAATCAAAATACAAGAATAAGAATATCCAGATTGTGCAGTCGATGTCCTAACATCTAAGGATTGTGGACATATGCACGTACTTTTAAAATAACTCAATATTACAAGAACTTGTGCAATTTCCTATTTTTGTGTTTCTTTAAGCGTAGCATCTGTTATTTTGGATTTGTGTATCATTGCATGTCGTACATCCTCTGGCTAATAATGAATATTTGCAGAGTTCACTAAATTTGGGATCAATTAATGAATTCCAAGTACAGAAAACGCTTTAAAATATAGTTTTAGTTCTTTTGAAGGACTGCACACATGATACACTTTCATCTATGATATGGTGTAGATGCCATAAGAGGTGGTAGGAGTTGGACCAAACAGATTTCCAAAGAAGCTAATGCTTGCAGGACCAGAATTTACCCTAGGGAGATTTTCTCATTTTCTTTCTATCGGTCCTTCCCTCTCTCTCTCTCTGGACGGTGTTGAGGGAGAGGGTCAGGGTCAGGTTGAGTTTGGGATTACGCCTGATTGCATTCTATAATACCATATTCAACTTATATATTTTTGTTTGAGAATATAAAAAATAAAAAAAGGTTTATCGAAATAGTTTTGTTAGAATATCTTATTGACCAAAAATGAACTATAAATTTGCAACTTGGGAAGCATTGAGCATAAGATTATCCGGCCCGGTTCAATCCAGATATATTAGATTTGGAAAATAAGTTTCAAGATGCGAAGTATGCAAGATATGTCATTAAGATGAATATATACTTCTAAAACCTTGTACATACACAGATACGTGAATGTTCGTGGATTATTAATGCTTCCTAGTTTGCAACTCTTAACTGTTTGATTCTCGCTCTGAATCGACTTGAAAAAAAGTCTGTGTGGAAGAACATGAAAGAATTACAGACGGCAAGATTACCTGTGCTGTACAGTATTGTGACATTGAAATTACTAGTGGATCCAAACACAATTCTCTAACTTATTAGTCTTGTACGATTGGAATTTTTTAGTGGTGGATCATGAGGGAACATCAGGCCAGACATGGCTATCTGTTTGAAATTCATGTGCATGCAAAGTGTGCCAAACCCTTGTTTTAGCTCTCCAGTTATTTTGAGCTCCAACTTGTAGATTGTTCTTTGTCAATTCCTTATTATTCTAATTAGTGTTGAATGAGTAATGATCTTGCCTATAATGGAGCTAAAGACTAATGGATGTTGAAGAATTTCCAAAATAAAGGGAACTTGGAGGGATGATGATGGGCTTTGATGCAAATAAGGTAAGATAAGTGTATATACTTATCCCACGTGGAAAATGAAGAGCTGGAAGACTACCTTATTGGTAATTATGTTGTTAGACATTTCTGTTGTAAAAGTGCACGTGAGTGAGGACCACACAAAGCACCATCTGAGCCCGCGCTGCACGAGATGTGGGCTTTAGGTTAGACAATAATCTGTAAGAAGGAAAGACGGATCAACTTTGTTGATATCCATCTGAAGAGATCAGCTCTAATAGCTTTATAGGATGATTAAACTTCGATAGGTCGTGATTCCAAGTGTTTAACTGTAGCAGGAATTTGTTAGAAAGTGATAAACAGGCTGGATTTTAATATATTTTTAACAGTGGACTTTCTTGAATTTTGTTTTAGCTAAATAACAGTCTTAAAGTCTTAAGGCCTTCATTGTTGTTGGAATGAGATCTTTTCGGGTAGCCTTTTCCAGGTTTCATCAATTGTATGAATTTGACCAAGGAAAACGAAGCTGCCGCAGAAGACTTGCCGGACACAATGAGCGTCGAAGGAAGCCACCACCTGGATCTCTTTTGTCCACTCACTATGGAAACTTTTCTTCATCCGTCCTTGGTTAGCCATTACTGATTGAACTCTTGCTGAATTCTAGTGCTAATATTTTTCACACACCCTCATTTTTACATTTAGATAATTGTGTTTTGTACTGGACCTGGGTTCAGATGTTTGATATTTCCCTTGACAGAAACCCATGGCAGAAACGGAGGTTTAATGATGGACTTCTCTTTGAACCCAAGTCCAGCTGAGGGGAGTTCATGGCCAAATATGTTGTCATCTGAACGAGGACTGGGGAATCAAGTTACCGTCACTGGGAAATTTCTTCCACCATGGCATAGCAACCCAGAGAATCCTCCATCCATTCTTCTGCAAGGTTCATCTAGTGCCAGCTATTTAGGTCCGGGATTATCTTCTGGAAGTTTCAGTGGAGTCTCGGACTCCGTCAGTGCTCTCTCTCTTCTGTCAAATCAGCCCTGGGGCTCTAGAAACATACCCTCGAGTCCCTGGCTAAATACCTTATATGGTGCCAATGGGGCATCCGTGGTTCAGCCATCAGTTGCACATGGTATACCTGTTGGCAACTTTTTGAGTCTTCCATGGGGTTTCAAAGACAACCAAGCTAGTACCGGTTCCCAAGAGATGCCTCCTGATCTTGGCTTAGGTCAAATTTCACATCCGGCCAAAAGTCAGTATTCCAATGAGCTTGAGACTGCTCAGCATGGTGGAGGACAATTCCACGAACTCGAGCATATGCACTGGTCACTTTGAGTGTCCTTTCTTCTCTGAAACCAAGGTCCTTGAATCCTAGTGTGTTCAATAAACTAAAACATCCGCTACTTAAGTTCTATCAGCCTTGTGTGATGTATATCTCTGTTCTGCTAAGAAAGACCTAAGAAGACTTTACGTGTGCTTATGTTTTATGTCATTGGATGACAGATAAACTTTTGGTACTGTTTGTTTTCGAAATCATTTCTTGTGGAAGTAGCTGAATCGCCCTGCGTACCTAGACGAAGCGAAGCTGGGAAAACTGATACTCCCCATTTCATTGCATTTTTATCACAGGCTGCAGTGGGCATTATCATTGGGTTACCAGAAACGGGACTTTGCATGCTTTATGGGTAATCACAAATAGAATAATCAACTTATGCTCACCCGATTTTTTGGTTGAACCGGTTGTACTAAGCTTCATTTAACAGCGCACTCTTCCTTGTGTAACTTCACTAAATTTCAGACTCAAAAAGGAAAGAGCAGTGTAGCATGCTATTGTACACGATAAATGTACAACTGGAGAGCAGCTACTCCTAACTTTCTAATGGTTGATTTTCTAAATCAAATTGGGTTCATTCCGACTCTAGTGACATTGGTATTGCAAAAAGCCAACAAACAAAATTTTCTCTATTCATAAGCAAAGTCTCCGATACAAGCGAAATAAATTTCCAATTGTAATGCTATTCAACTCATCTAAACAGTGAGAATTACACTCTACAGAAGAGAAAAAAAAGGCCCTGGCTAGTTCCGATGTTTGCAAGGGAAAGTTCAGTCATTATTATCAAAATTCAAAAGCAACAGACTTATTCGTGAATGCCAATCTGTCACTACTCGATGGAGAACGTCAATATAAACCAAAGCATCAGGACTTTGACACATTAAAGCTACTGCTCAATAATGCACTAATCTCTCCTATGATATTGACGGGTCTTCCATCAAACATCAATGAAAGTGTGCTCTCACAAAGTTTCTTTAACTCCCGGGTTTTCACAATGGCTGCTTCCTGCATATCGAATGAAAAGAACATTATATCTGAGAAATTAAGACCGTTATACCTACTTCACTAGCAAATACAAAACAAACAGGTACTATGTTACTCACTCCATTGAAAGAACTCATGTTACTCGTATTCTATTTTTCTCTCAATTCATTGTATTCCAGTTTAAAATTTTCCTGTTACAATATTACTGTATATGAATAAATATTTCCATCAAGTTTTTATCAGTAAAAGGCCACGGTTAACAAATATTCTGGGAGATATTCGACTAGACAACTTATGTTTTGAAAAGAAACTTTCCTGTCCTTAACCCCCCCCCCCCCCCCCCCCCCCCCCCCCCCCCCCCCCCCCCCCCCCCCCCCCCCCCCCCCCCCCCCCCCCCCCCCCCCCCCCCCCCCCCCCCCCCC
>CAIGRO010147521.1:0-12353 GCA_903798355.1 Fraxinus baroniana | reverse complement strand
TTTAACTTAAACAAATAACAACTAAATGCATTTCTAATTACTATGATCAAATATTTATAGTATAAGTACATCCTAACTAGGTTGGTACCTATTTTTGCAATAATTTATAGTTTAAGTACATCCCAACTAGATTGACACCTACTTAACTATAATATTTAATTTTTTGTATTTTTTTTCACTGGCCGCGGTTAATCGCGGCCTGTGAAGGTGCAACCCGCGAAGCCCGTGGGTCACACCTCCTTGACCCGTGAACCGTCCGCTCGGGTCACGGGTCGGCCTGCGATCTCGGGTTGATCCAGGCCGATTTTTACGGGTCTGGCCGACACGTCCGTCTTGACACCTCTATGTAAAACCACGACAGATTTATTATTTCCCAAATAACAATATCATTACACTCCAGCTAGTAATCATCAAAATGATGTGCATTTGAAGCCAAAAAAAACATTCAGTGCCAAAAACATTAATCGTTATCCCAGGCACGTCAATCTATCAATTATCCTTTTAGAAGCAACAGCCCAATAACTTCATCAATGTCCAAGTAGATATCAGAATCTAGCAACTAGTTGTACTATGAAAATAAATCCTAGGTCCATGGGTTCATTCACTTAACTCAAAAATAGAACACAAAAGATGTCTTCCAAGTTTATATGGCCCAATAAATTTTTATTTACCAGGAAGTGATGGGGCCTTAGGAAAATAAGTACCAAAGCTCAATTCTAAACTACCCAAAAGCTCAACTAGAAGTCCAAATTGGTCCTCAGCTTTTTGATTGACAAGTAGCTTCTGACCACAATATACAACAAGTAAAAAGGGGTACTTACAAAAATACCCTTAAAATTAGGGATTTTTGAAAAATCATATGCAAATTTTTAAGAAGTAAAAAATACTATGTAAAATGAAAAAGTGACACAACGTCACTTTTTTTTTTAATAAAAATTGTCACTTTTTTACTTCTTTTTTTAAGAAAAAGTGACACAAACTCAAAAAAGTGACAAATACCAAAATAGTACCATCCATTTGTGCATCACCAGTAATCATGTTTTTAAAATAATCACCACGTTCAGGTCAATCCACATGCTCATTATGTAAAAAAACAAAGTGACAATGAAAAAGCGATCCATTTTAAACTTAAGTATCACTTTTTTTTTATTAAAAAATGACATATAATAGCACTTTTATTAAAAATTGATGTTTGTCACTAAAAAGTGTTAGAAATAAAAAAGGTGGCTGAAAAAAGTGAAACACTAAAAAAAGTGACAAAATTCAAAAAAGTGGCACAAATTAAAGAAGTTATACAAATTAAAAAAGTAATGACAATAAAAAAAAGTGATAAACACTCAAAAAGTGACAAAATTCAAAAGAGTGACACAAATTAAAAAGTTATATAGATTAAAAAAGTGACAAACAATAAAAAAAGTGACAAACACTACTACATTATCCAATGATCCATTGCCCTAAATTCCTCATCCAACTCAGTACTCTCCATACCCTTCGGGTCATCAGCATAGTCATTATGATCACAAACAAAATAACAATTGAGCTTCCATAGTCTAATTCTTGCTCCACACCAGACTATTGATTCTATCAAGAAAATTTCATTTTTTTGTATAAACATATTGCATAAACCCCAATGCACCTAGAATTCGGAGTTATTTTAACATAACAATTGCCCATAAGAGGTTCACACGACCTCATCGTACATGATAGCCCACTGCAACTTTAAACAATTCATTGAGCTCTGTCTCTTTTGCCTTCTCCTATTTCTTCTGTTAATTTTCCCCCCTTTGCCCCAATAAAGGGAGCAGTCAATCAATAAACAGTTAAATATAATCCACAAAATATAATGAATGAGTTTAAAGCATAAAGAATTGGATACGGGGCTTTTTCCTACCAAAATAAGGTTCCTTATATAAAGCAACTCCACCATTACTGAACCACTTTACTCAACTCCATTACAAGATTCAGAGATCAAAAATAATAAAAATCCAATTTTAGATAATTTCCCAAAAATAAAAAAATCACAAATCCACTGAGCAAAACAAACTAAGCTGATGTCGAAGGATAATAAAGCAAATAGTCTTGGGCAAGTTGAATACATACAAATAGATACATATAAATATTTAAATACAGATACATAAATAGAAGAAATAAAATAGTCTTTCACGAATCAACGACTTTTTTCCTCCAAAATCTTGGGCAATGAAGTCCGAAATTCTTTGGGTTCGAATTCAGATTTGGGTGTAGCGGAACGATGACATTAATTGGGTGAGATTGTTTCTTTAGGAGCTTTCTAGAAGTTCTGCAAATTGGGACTGATTGAGGTTTTTGCAGTGGTCGATAGTTTTAGAGCGTATTAAATACATGATTAAATCATTTAATTAATTAATAGGGTATTAATCAAATTAGTAATATTTTCAGGGTATTGGACCAAATTTTCCCAAGTTAAAATATCTGCACAAGCCTACTTTAATTGCCATCAAGAAAATGCCACTAGGAGGAACTTGTCACCGTCAAATTAAATGCTAGCCAATGTACCAAAGCTGTCATGGACCGCCGATCACTGTGGTGTTGCCGGGTGTTGCCTCTTGTCCCGGTGGTTGCATAAGTGGCTCTGTTGGAGGCTAAGAAATCTCATTTCCTTTTCAAATGCTATGAAATGTTTCCAGTTTGATAAACACTAATAGTTGTCTTCTCCCTCCACCTTCTCATGGTTGGATTCTTTCAATTTGGAAAATACGTAGTTTAATAACTAAGTTCGACCTTACGTGCGGAATTATGCTAATTAAAACAACAAGTCAATTTTAATTAGTTTTTAGATGGTTAAGTATACAATCCAATTTTCCTAAGTTGAATTACCGCAGTTATAGTATTTGGAAAGTAATAAATAACACAAAGTTTGATGACAGAGAAACCCAACTGGGTAAAAACTTCGGAATCAAGCCAATTATCTCCTCTATAGACAATGTGGGTTACAGCTTAATTCCAAACTAGTTCCACTAGTTGTTGTAAACCCTACAACTCCAAGATCTGTTGTTCCTTCCAGGCTCACGATCTGCTACCATATATACTATCTAGCCAACCTGCTAGATCTCCCGATCTATCTCCTATAGCTTCCAATATCCGCTATAAATTCCAGACTCACAATCTTCTACCAAGATTTACTGTATCAGTCTTACAATCTTATGCACACATCTCTTCCAAGTGGATACCTAAGAATCACATATTCTTGTTCTTCTTCCTACGCTTGAATCTCTTCCTGAAAGTGTTAAGGAAGTTGGATATTTTAAATTAATGAACCTTGATGTTTTCCTAAAACTCAGTTGTTGGATCACAAGAATGATGTGGATGAATCAATCAATGACTTGCCTCTTGGATCTCTCAAACAATGACATGAAAGTGTTTTGCAATTGTATAACAATAAAGCAACCTCTAAAAAATTGTCCCAGACATCTGTATTTATATAATCAATCAATGAATTTGCCTCTTAAATCTCTCAAACAATGATATGAAAGTGTTTTACAATTGTAGTATAATGAAGCAACCTCTTGAAATTCGTCTCAGACATCTATATTTATAGTTGGGGACGCTTAGGTGTTATGGGTCGTGTAAAACTCTTCAAAATCACGAATTAGGTATGGCCACATAAATATGTCGCTCGAGCAAAGGAGCCTGTCGTTCGAGTGATAGAAAGGTGAAAGACGGGCGACAATGTTTTTGTTTCTACCACTCGAGCCAAGTCATAGCGACAGTCTAGCGAACCTATGTTTACCTTCACGAAATTTAGCAAAGAAGTCCTTTGAACCATATTTGCTGCGCCAAATTTAGTTGCAATGCAGAGGAAGAAAATTCTGATCTACTATGTAAAACTAGAGGTGTCAATCCGAATAGTCCGAGTCGGGTCAACCCGCCAACATATGAGCCCGGTAACGGCCCGGATGAAAAAAAACCCTCCCACTTCGGGTTTTGGGCCGATTTCGGGCCGGCCCATAATTTTGGACTACAACCCAGGCCCGCCCGCTGACCCATCCAGATCGAGCCTTTGTGGGTCACAGGTGGCGGTTTGTTTCGATTTTACCCGTATGATTGTATAAATAAAATTATAGAATTTTTTATATTTATAGTAAAAAATATTTTTTTTTTATTAAATGTAAACTAAGAATTGAACAAAATGATAAATTCATATTTATACCAAGAAATGTTTACATCAAATTTAATGTTACATGAATTATTTATGACTTTGCAAAGTTAAATTTAACTTAAACAAATANTATAATTGTATAAATAAAATTATAAAAATATAGAATTTTTCATATTTATAACAATTTTTTTTTTTAAAAAAAATGTAAACGGAATTGAACAAAATGATAAATTTCTATTTATATCAAGAAATGTTTACATAGAATTCAAATTTAATGTTACATGAATTATTTATAACTTTGAAAAGTTAAATTTAACTTAAACAAATAACAACTAAATGCATTTCTAATTACTATTATCAAATATTTATAATATAAGTACATCTCAACTAGGTTGGTACCTATTTTAATTGCCGGCAAGAAAACGCCACTAGGAGGAACTTGTGACCATCAACTTAAATGCTAGCCAATGTACCAAAGCTGTCATGGACCGCCTATCACTGTGGTGTTGTCGGGTGTTGCCTCTTGTTCCGGTGGTTGCATAAATGGCTTTGTTGGAGGCTAAGAAATCTCATTTCCTTGGATTTATACTTCAAATGCTATGAAATGTTTCCAGTTTGATAAACACTAATAGTTGTCTTCTCCCTCCATCTTCTCATGGTTGTATTCTTTCAATTTGGAAAATACGTAGTTTAATAACTAAGTTCGACCTTACGTGTGGAATTATGCTAATTAAAACAACAAGTCAATTTTAATTAGTTTTTAGATGGTTAAGTATACAATCCAATTTTCCTAAGTTGAATTACTGCAATTATAGTATTTGGAAAGTAATAAATAACACAAAGTTTGATGACAGAGAAACCCTACTGGGTAAAAACTTCGGAATCAAGCCAATTACCTCCACTATAGACAACGTGGGGTTACAGCTCAATTCCAAACTAGTTCCACTAACTGTTGTAAACCTTGCAACTCCAAGATCTATGTTCTTTACAGACTCACGATCTGCTACCATATATACTATCTAGCCAACCTGCTAGATCTCCCGATCTACCTCCTATAGCTTCCAATATCCACTATAAATTCTAGACTCACAATCTTCTACCAAGATTTACTGTATCAGTCTTACAATCTTATGCACACGTTTCTTCCAAGTGGATACCTAAGAATCACATATTCTTGTTCTTCTTCCTACGCTTGAATCTCTTCCTGAAAGTGTTAAGGAAGTTAGGTGTTTTAGATTAATGAACCTTGATGTTTTCCTAAAACTCAGTTGCTGGATCACAAGAATGATGTGGATGAATTAATCAATGAATTTGCCTCTTAAATCTCTCAAACAATGATACGAAAGTGTTTTACAATTGTAGCATAATGAAGCAACCTCTTGAAATTCGTCCCAGACATCTATATTTATAGTTGGAGATGCTTAGGTGTTATGGGTCATGTAAAACTCTTCAAAATCACGAATTAGGTCTGGCCGCATAAATATGTCGCTCTAGCGAAGGAGCCTGTCGTTCGAGGGATAGAAAGGCTAAAGACGGGCGACAATGTTTCTGTTTCTATCGCTCGAGCCAAGTCATAGCGACAGTCTAGCGAAATTTGGGCAACGCGTTTTCACTATTTTCAACCTCTAGCCCTAACTTAACTCATCTATACAAAATTGCATCAAGTCCTTGACATTTTACAAGTGTTCAATTAAGAACATTTTGTTCACAAGCATGATAATTACAAAATTGGACCTGACAATCTTCCCCTTTGACATTATGTGACAAAACCATACAAATAAAGTCAAGGAAATAAAATACATCAAGCTAAACTCTTCAATCTATACCACCCAAGTTGCTAAAGTTCTTCTACTTCCTGTGTTCCTCGGTATAATTGTTTCCTGATTTAGGTGTTATGGGTCATGTAAAACTCTTCAAAATCACGAATTAGGTCTGGCCGCATAAATATGTCGCTCTAGCGAAGGAGCCTGTCGTTCGAGGGATAGAAAGGCAAAAGATGGGCGATAATGTTTCTGTTTCTACCGCTCGAGCCAAGTCATAGCGACAGTCTAGCGAAATTTGGGCAACGCGTTTTCACTATTTTCAACCTCTAGCCCTAACTTAATTCATCTATACAAAATTGCATCCAAGTCCTTGACATTTTACAAGTGTTCAATTAAAAACATTTTGTTCACAAGCATGACAATTACAAAATTGGACCTAACAATCTTCCCCTTTGACATTTTGTGACAAAACCATACAAATAAAGTCAAGGAAATAAATTACATCAAGCTAAACTCTTCAATCTATACCACCCAAGTTGCTAAAGTTCTTCTACTTCCTGCGTTCCTCGGTATAATTGTTTCCTGAAATTAAAAACTCAATACCCAGTGTAAAAGCGCGTGATACGGGAAATCAAAGACTCGTGAACACAAATAAGCATACTAGTCTGAGAAATGACATTAATGTCAATCATAACATCAACCAAAACATTAACATCACAAAATATCAAAACTCAAATAGCTATGTATATGATATGCAATGCACAATCTCCCTCTTATTTCAAACTCTCAATGTTTTTATGTAGTATGCAAATATATCTATGTCTCTCCCCAACGACCCTTCAAACATAAAATGCAAAATTCAATTTCATTTAATCATTTAATGTTCCCCCGTGTATATTCTATCTCCCCTCTTTTTCACAAATGACTAAGGGTGCAATTTCAAATTCAATTTTAATAATGAATATACAACAGTCCAAATCAGTTGATAGCATGCACAAGCATAATTAACAAGTAGTAAACTTCCCTACATACTCAAGTTATGTCAGAATGGAGAAAATTATATAAGTGACTCATGTGTGCAAAGTGTCACTAATCTAATGCAAACAGGTCTTCAAACCTTAATTTTGTGAGAAGGGATATGCTAAACATCATTGCCAATAAGTATATTCTCCTACTAATGAAAATCAAACCATAAAGCATAGTAGGACCTTTAAATAAAAACTCATTTTGTATTCATATTTTCTTTTCTCCCCCCTGACTTTTTGTATATATATTTTTCACATATATTTCAATATTTTAAGCTCATAATTATTTTTCACATCTTAAGTGCAAGCTCTACTCCATTAAGCAACAAAAATGACTCACGTAACGAGTTTTAGACCGGTTAACCCAAGTCAATTGACCATAGACACCAGGCTATGAGAAACCCCGCATGCTTAATTGCTCGGGTCAAATAGGTTTCGAAGAAAAACATAAGATATTGAGGTTTTTATTATCAGGGATAAATTTGAGCTTATGTCTAATAAATAAATTCATGTTCAAAGTCACTTTACTAACATGTGACTGCCATTTCAAATCTCACACACGCAGTAGTGTGCCACTACCAATATCATAGTGTGTGTAGTGCAGATGGTACATGAAGACACATATATTAAGTACTCCATAAATAACCTAAGTCAGTAATGAAAACTATATTATAGCTTATTGATTAAACCCATACTTGATCACAACCACAACTTTAAGAATGTTATATATCATGCTGTAAAAACAAATTCCATCATATTTTTATTTTTCAATTTTCAATTTTTTGTTTTTCTTTTAAAACATGAATGCACCATGTATAAAAATGTCAAACACACAAATAAATAAAAAATATGCATAACTTTTCTATATAGAAAACAAATAAACAAATATGATGCATGCATAAATCAATATCACACAATCATAAAACAAGAGCGTGCACAGAAAATATCTAATTAGTTAGGTACACAAATGCTCCTACCTTTAAGAGCATCGTAATCTATTTTACAATTTTTTAGATCACTTTTCTTCACTTAAACTTGCCTAGTGACATGAATATTCCTATTCATTGTCATTAGCATCGTCAATTGACTCACTTGATTAGTAAGAAAGTCAGTCTAACCAACAAACTCATGATTCTTATTTCTATTTAAGTTCCGGTTTCTATTTCTGTTCAGAAAATGATAACGCCTAGGTTTTATGTGTCATAACTCACCATAGTTAAAACATATAGGGATAAACTTAGGACCAATGTTATGTGGACGCTGACGTCTATTCCTAGGTCGATGGGTCCTACGCTGTCTAGTAGGTCTCTGTCTAACAAATCACTTATTCTTAAGATTGGGGATAGGCACAAGTTTGGGCTGATCAGTGGCAAGGACAAATGTGGTCTTGGACAAACTAGCACTATTGTCCTTAAAACCTAGACCTCTATAATTTCGAGCCGACTTGCCCATTCCTAAAATGTTATCCAACTTTTCAGAACCACTAGAGAAGGCAAACAGTTGAGACTTAGAATATTCTAGATCGCTCAGAAGGTTCATAACCTGAATTTCTAAGGTCTCTTTCTCAGTTGTCAACTCGTTGACTCTCCTAGAGGACTTCTCAAGCTCACTGGAGAGGTTCTTAACTTGAGTCTCTAAAATCTCATTCAAGGATTTTGCTTCACTTAGGATCGAGGTAGATTCCTTAATGTGCGCTACTAACTTCTCATTTTCCAATTCAAGTTCCTTATTATTCGCACTCAAGGCTTTGTTTTTAGTAAGAATATTAAGACTCTCCTCATGCGTCTTATCATAAGCCTCTTGGATATCTTCCTCACTCAAAAACTTTTCATCAGAATCCTCATCACTATCTAAGTTATTTCCTCTTTCACTCCCCTGGTCAGATCCTTCTTTAACCCTAGTAATGAAGGCTACAGTATTCTCACTATCTTCATGAATGGATCTCACACTCAGAATCTCCAAGCTAGACTTATCATCAGTGAGAGTAACATTCATAGCCTTCTCCTTACTTTTCCTACTGCTAGGACACTCTCTCTTCCCATGGTCGAAACCCTGACAATTATAGCACCCACAGATTCAGATTCTTTTCCAAACATATTTGGAATTTTTTATCCAGTTAAGCTAACTCATCATCATCCGCTGAATCAAAAGTAGAAGATTTGGTCCGGGTGTTTCTCACGGATTTCAAGGACATATATTTATCTTTAACAAGTTTATCTAAGGTTTATACGCCGAGAGGGATCCTACTAACTCCTCTAACTTAATGGAATCTATGTCCTTACTTTCTTCAATAGCAATGATTTTAGATCTAAATCGCTCTGGTAATGGTATAAGAACAATTTTTTACTCATGTATTTTCTAACCTAGGTTGAAACTAGAATTAACTATATCATTTAAACTAGCATAGAATTCATCAAATGTCTCATCCCCTTTCATTCTAATTGTTTCAAACCTAGTGGTCAACATCTGTAACTTAGAGATTTTAATAGCCTAAGTTCCCTCGTGTGTGATCTATAGAATATCCCAAACTTCTTTTTGCAACTTCACACATAGATACTCTCATAAATTCTTCAGGGGACACTGTCATAAATAGGGCTTGTAAGGCTTTAGTATTCCAGTTACACTCATCTAAGTTTATTCTAGTTCAATTTGCGATGGGAGTGGGGGGTCACTACGTTGTCTACAGTTGTAGAATGGGCACTCCAACCATTCACCACACTCAACCAAATCTGTTCATCCATAGATTTTAAGAACGTTATCATTCTAACTTTTCGATAAGCATAGTTAGTGCCATCAAAGTATGGCGAGACGGATAACGAACTACTCATCTAGACAAATTAAGGTCAAGAATCGAAATTAGGCTTTGTTACCAATTGAAAATACGTAGTTTAATAACTAAGTTCGACCTTGTGTGCGGAATTACGCTAATTAAAGCAACAAGTCACTTTTAATTAGTTTCTAGATGATAAAGCATACAATCCAATTTTCCTAAGTTGAATTACCGTAGTTGTAATATTTGGAAAGCAATAAATAATACAAAGATTGATGACGATGAAACCCAATTGGGTAAAAACTCTGGGACCAAGTCAGTTATTTCCATTATAGACAATATGGGTTACAGTTCAATTCCAAACTAGTTCCACTAGCTATTGTAAACCTTGCAACTCCAATATCTGTTGTTCCTTCCAGACTCATGATCTATTATCGTAGATACTATCTAGCCAACCTACTAGATCTTCCAATCTACCTTTCTGTAGCTTCCAAGATCCACTATAAATTCAAGACTCACAATCTTCTACCAAGATTTACTGTATCAGTATTACAATCTTCTGCACACGTCTCTTCCAAGTAGATACCCAGGAATCACTTATTCATATTCTTCTTCCTGCGCTTGAATCACTTCCTTAAAGTGTTAAGGAAGCCAGGTACTTTGGATTAATGAACCTTGATGTTATCCCAAAACATGGCTGATGGATCACAAGAATGATGTGGATGAATCAATCATTGAATTTGCCTCTTGGATTTCTCAAAAAATGATATGAAAGTGTTTTGTAATTGTAGCGCAATGAAGCAACCTCTTTAAATTCGTCCCAAACATCTATATTTATAGTTGGGGATGCTTAGGTGTTATGGGCCATGTAAAACTCTTCAAAATCATGAATTAGATTTGGCCGCATAAATATGTCGCTCGAGCGACAGCTAGGCGAAAGGCAGGCGACAATGTTTCTATTTCTACCGCTCAAGCCAAGTCTTGGCAACAATTTAGCGAAATTCCAGCGCCGCGTTTTCCTTGTTTTCAACCTCTAACCCTAACCTAATTCATCTATACAAAATTGCATCCAAGTCCTTGACTTTTTACAAGTGTTCAATTAAAACCCTTTTGTTCACAACATGCCAATTACAATGTTGGACCTAACAAATTTGATGTTGGAAATTTATTTTCAAGATCTACTTTCAATTATCCCACAAATAGATTCTTGTTTGGCCACTTTATTTTCAGCTAGTTACTCATCTTTTGGTAGTAGAGCTATGTAGTTTGAGGCTTGGTTGTATCTGTAAAGCATTATCTCTAGTTTTTTTTTTTGGTTAGTATGTAGCATTTACCCGCCATTGTTTTGAAATGAAGATGATGGGTTCTATGATTGACTCCAATATTAAATAAATTAGCTTTGCTGGGGTTGAAGTTCAATTCATTTTATTTTTCTTCACCTTTCATGGATGTTATCTTCTTCCATTAACAGGAAATAGCCATTTCTCATGGGGGATTTTTCAACCGGGGTTTCTTCAAACCTTTTGCGGTGATAAGCCTTTTTTCTTCTACTTGGTGGTTGACTTTGCTATTTCGATCCAATGAACTTCCTGAACAATCCATCTTTTCCAGTCAATATTTTCCAGCCATCTTTTTCTCTATCATCTTTCTTCAGATTTTTCATCTAGGAACTCATTTTGATGGTTGGTCTATTTTTAACTTCTAATCAAAAAACTCATGTTCAAGAAAAATCTCCTAATCAATCGCCCAATTTTCTTCACTTCGGGAAAAATTTGTTCGGCTTTTTCTCACTTGTTTTCCTTGTGGTTAACCGTATCGATTTTCCATGAATGGCGCCAATCTGTTGACCTTAAAAATGCACCAACGGAATCCCTTCCACTTCCCATTAATGTAGACATCATATGCAAATGAGAACACCTTGTTAGGAGGCAAAGGCCGTCGGTTCAGAAAAAGGTCTAATAACTGTTTGCACTCCAATGGTTCAGTTAATAGTTAGGTGAGAGAAAAAGAGAGTGCAAGGGAGGGATAGAGATTTGGATATGGTTAAAAATCATACCTTTGTGTGAAATGAAATCACACGTATATAGGAAAACGTAAATGGGCCACGTAGGTAATGGGCCAAGCCTAAGATGCAAATTATTTATTTAAATAAACACAATCAAATGAATAATAAATGCTACGTAATTTATAAGTGTAACAGTAACCAAGAACTAGGAGTGTTGAGTGCAAGCGATCCATTTTTGAGTTTCTTTCATATATTTTCAAATCAAATTGTTTAAAATTGTTTAAGAAAATCCAAATCTTTTAAAATGGTTTGCCAAAAACTTAATCTTAAACCTAACATGTTTGGTTCAGTTTTAACTTTGATTGAGTTGTAATTCATGTTCACTTTAACGTCATTAGTTCATTGGCTAAAAAGTATTTTTCTACTTTATTGTCAATAAAATAAATGAGAAATTGCAGTCACGGCACCGAACCTTTCAGTTTTATGTAGACTTGACCCAAACATTTACTTTGTTGTATCCATGATACCAAACCTTGTAAAAGCTTTCACATGAAGTCCAAATTGATGAAAACTGTTAATTTGACCATTAGTTGACCCTATAATAATTGCCCTTGACAATAATCTTGACTAATTTTAAAAGGTTGAAATGGTA
>CAIGRO010147512.1:0-19419 GCA_903798355.1 Fraxinus baroniana | reverse complement strand
TTTCAAGACGGAATAGGGTTGGACCGGGCCGAAATTTTTTTAAAATTTCCATTTTTTCTCTTTCTCGGGATCCGGCGCCTTGGCTCCGCGCTTGCTACTTATTTTTCAGAACAGTGGGTACCAAGGCGCCCACTTCGGTTAAAATGGCAGCTGCACATTCCTTTAGTATTTTTATCATAACTTTTTATTCTGATGTCCGATTGAGGTAATTCAAAATATGTTGGAGACCTCACTCAGAGGGCTACAACTTCATTTCAGACATCATCCTCTAATTCAATCATTTACTGTGTCAAATATGAGTCTTCTCTCCACTTCATTCTTCTCTTCCCTCAGCTCCATGTTATATCTCCTTCCATGATCATCATCATAACTCTATTTCAAGCTCCAAACCACTCCATTTTAATCCCATTTGTTCAACTACAAAATAACATGAACACACATCAAAATGCTCAAAAGTGCTCAAGAACGAACTAAAAATCTATGATTTAAAGGAACTTGTTTAATGAGTAAATTTCACTCATCAATAAGGCTAGATATATCATTTGTATTTCGTAAACTTAGTTGATTTACTAATGACCTATGTGAGGAACATTGAAGGGCCATTGGTTAGGTTCTTGGTTGTCTAAAGAAAAAACTTTGGTCTACAATATATAAAATTTCCAGCTATCTTAGAAGGATATACCGATACTTGTTGGATATCTAGTGCATGAGAAAAATAAATTTATCTCGCGTTGAATATTTTCTCTTCGAGGAGGTGCAAATTCTTGAAGGTTTAAGAAACAGACATGCGTTAAACACTATAAAATGTGAGTTTGTAGCATTAGCTGAAATCGAGAAAGATGGATCTTCTTTAAGAAATTCCTTTGAGAACGAAAATCACATCTTCTATATCTATCATGTGTAACAGTGAAGCCACTCTAACTATAGGCATACAATGAAATGTATAATTGAGAAATTTAGATATATGAGCATAAAGATATTATTATGTGAGGAAGTTAATTAAAGTGGGATAGTTTCTCTCACGTAAAGTCAAGTGAAAACTTAACTGATACGTTTGCAAAACCTCCCACATAGAACTAGTATGATCAATATTGAGTAGGATGATGTTAAGATTCTTTAGTTAATGATCCATCATGGTGGAAATCCTACCTAAATATACCACAAAGTATATTTTTGGTTCAAAAGTAACAATAAGTCATTTGATAAGTGAATAATTTTTTAGCACTTCTGTAAAACAATAACATATCCTAGATTAGCGTTGGCTGTGATTGTTTAAAGGTTGAGTTTTTTAAACTCTTAATGAAGTGCATTACATAGTATAAGTATATTTAAATATAACAAAGATATTGAAAGAACTTCTATATGAACCTCAAGGTAGTGCCGCTAAATTGAAAGTTGAAATTTCTCTCTTAAAAGTAGGGTTGGGCTTGAAAATCACAACCTGAAAAATTCGCGTCAGGTCGGCTTAGGGATAAGCCTGGGTCAAGTTAAGTTAAGTAAAAAAATTTAAATAATTGTGGGTCAGGTCGGTTCTGGTTCAGCCACACACAACCGACCCAACCTAATAAAACCCTATTATTCAGTATCTCACCCAGTGAAATGAACTCTCTTGTTCCATGCAATACTTTCAATTATTGTGCTCATAGCTCACCCTCTACAATAGTGACATTAATCACAAATTTTGGTTCAGTATTTGATTCACAAATTTTGGTTTTGCAATTTGTTGCAGGAGGTGAATGGGAAAAAGCTTTTGTATTCAGATAATGTTGCGATTTCCCAGAAGCCCACTACGATTTTGTTGGCATTACAGAAGTATTACGAAGCTTGGAGTTCCAATGTTCATCGCGTGCTCCATGGACGCGACGCCACCTTCCTTCCTTCGACACCATCGACGGGCAGTAGAAGCGATAGCACATACGATTCATTTTTAGCAGCAAGAGGATTGAATTGTGAACTCACTGAACTGGTGATTGGTAAAGAAAAAGAAAAAGAAAAAGAAGTTAAGGCGACAGACAACTGAAGAAGGTGGAAGCCCGACAGCCCTCTCATTTCTCTTCTCTTTTGTTTTCTTTTTACTTTGTTTTTTTGTTATTTTGATTTGAGTCTTATGTTTGATTAATATTTTAAAGGGTCTTGTGTTTGATTTAAAATAGTGTATCAATTTTGTGATTCTCTTATGAAATTCATCTGATGGCAGAACAAATTTTGGATTTTGATAATAATTAAGATTTTTGCACCTAAGAATTAACATCTCAAAACAATTACAAACACTTCTAATCATCAAAACATTCACAAATCTTCGTGTTCTTGGTTCTTTTAGATTTTTTATTTTTCTGCTTGGTGATTAACCTTCAAAGGCTCCTCTAATCCTAAAAGCTATTTGTCGGTGTAATGCGTAAGCAATCTCAAATGCGAGAGGAGATAAATATCGCTTGAAGATGACGTTCTTATGAGTTCAAGTCTTGATTTTTTGGGATATCTTCTTTCAAAATTTAGCTCACATTTGACCCCATTTACAAAAACTCAGTGCATGTTTGATAGAATTTATTTTGGGAGTAATGAGATATGGAATAGTATTTTTTGAAGAATGTGTGGTTAAAAAAATAAGGAAACTCTATTGGTTTGTATGTAGAATATTTTATTGTGTGAATGTGTGGTAAAGAAATGATATTGTAGCAAATAATTTAATTTTTTAAAGGATGACAAACAATGACTCAGTTTTTACAAAGTTCATTTCAATTATACAGTCTCACATTAAAATAATTTTGTGCTTGGACTCATAATTTTTTTCTTACTTTTAACCAATCATTTTAAAAAAAAAATCACTTTTCACAAAAATTCTACTAAATAGGGGCTTAGTTTCTTCTTCATACTTATTGTTTCCAACTTGTTTTTTGTTATCATTACAATGGAGCATTGAATGTTAAAAAATAGGCATATGATTTATCAAGTACTAAAAAGTAAAATGCTATGCTCATTTTTAATTATCAAATATCCACCTTGTGATTTTCTCCTCAAACAGAGTGAAATGCTACTTTATCTATGGGTTTGTTTAAATCCCATTTTTCGGAAGAATATATTTTGTAATAGTGATTTCTTAGGTGAATATATGATTAAAAAGTAAGAAAAAAATTTGAATTTCCATATATTATTGTATTGGAAAAATATCTAGTTGAAAATGAATTTGAAAAATGATAGGGCTCAAATCACAATAAGATAAAAATAAGAAGCATCCTTATAATACAAGGACTAATTTAGACAATTTATAAAATACAAAATAAAGCCTATGTTTGATAGTCATTATTTCCAAAAAATGAAATTTGAAATACTGATTTTTTAGAGAATGTGTGATTAAAAAATAAAGAAAAATTTTGGATGCACATGCAAAATATTTTATTGTTTGAATGTATTGTTGAAAATGAGTATGAAAATTAACATGTTTTATTTTAAGGGGAGACAAATAGAGACTAAGGGCTTGTCTGGTTGCACTGAAAATGGGATTAAAATTTCATTTTGGACCGTTGAGGCCCATCAATGGTTATAATTTCAGAGATTGCGGCTGCATCTTGGGAGTAATGGTCAAAAAGCAACTGCTTGAAAATCAATTTTCCAAAATCTGAAAAGCCCTCCCAGACATATCCTAAATAACTTACAGATAATAAATATTTTCGTCACCTTGTATTCCAGTGTATTGTCATTAAGATAGAACACATTTACAATACCGAACTCAATATCGTTATTAATCCTTATAGTATCTTGAAGAGGCTCTTTAAATGCAAAGTTCTTTTTTTTTTTTTTTAAAGACTTAAGAGTATTTCCAAGAGACCATTTATTTATAAGGAACATCTTATGCGTTATAAAAAATATCTTTAAATTTAGATAATAATTTATTTTTTGTACTCCAACAATGCTCTCTATTTTGATTTTTTTCCAATGAATGTTCATCGATTTCTCTACAACACTTATTAACATAATTTTTTGTATGTTAATGGACAATCAATTCAAAAGTGATTTGAATAGTTTAAATTGTAAAATACTGAAATTTGTAAAATGTATTAAGCGTTAATTAAGAATAGAGAGTTTGGATCTTCAAATTTGTAAAGCTAAACACACTTTTTATTTTAAAAAGTTAAAGTAGAGAGTATCTTGAACTTATATTTAAGCATTGACTCTATAAAATCAAGAGTATTTGATGTTTGTAGAATCTCTTAGAGATATTCTAATGCTTAAAAGTTAAGCTCCGAGAGATTCTATACTTTAACTTTTTTAAAATAGAGAATGAGTTTGGTTCTTCAAATTTAGATAACCAAATTTACTATCTATTTTTTATGTACAATGATGACATTTAATAAGTCACAAATTTCAGCACTCTACTTCTTAACTATTCAAATTATATTCAAATTAATGGTTAACCTGTAAAAAATTATGTTAAATAAAATATGAGGAGAAATCAATAAATCTTTCTTGGGGAAAGCAAAATGAATGTCAAAATAGAGAATTGTTGGAGAACATAAAAATTTTGACTCTCTAAATTTAAAAATATTTGCTCTTTATAAATAAAGAATCTCGAAAAAATGCTATTACTAAGAAAAAAAACGCGACATTCAAATAATATGAATAATTTCATTATTTATGTGATGAATAATTTTCAATTATACTTCTAAAAGGATTTTGCTATTTGTAAACAGAAATTGACACTCCGCATACAACCACCTCACAATAGGGGGCTTACGTCCAATAAAAAAATCGTTGACCCCTCATTGTGAAGGGGATTGTATACCCGGGTGCCAGTTGTATACATAGCAAAACCCCTTCTAAAATTCTTATTATCGATTATTGTTCAGACCCAATCTAGTCTGGTCTAGTGGTGGCAATATACCGAATCGAGCTGTCTTGATCCATTTACGCATGAGCTCGGCTCGTCACATGAGCTCGATATTTGTTTTTACTTTCTTGTTCGTATTTTTTATGAGTTTTCATCTCGAAATGAGTCTGAGCCATCTATGGGTCGTGCTTCGATGAGCCGTCGACGAGCTACTCAACATTTTGCCACCCCTAGTCTTGTCTCGGCCGTGGTTAAACCAGTTGGGTTAGAGCGTGCTTATTGCCTATCTAGTTTCCTCCAGTGATCCCCCTTCACCCCCGGCACGCAATTGGAATAGAAATCGCTATTTATCTCCAGCGCTTTTAGAGGACTATGAAGATCTCTACTGTAGGTACTGTAGTTGAGTAAAGACAGAAATCACCGAGTCATTTCAGGTGTCCCTTTATAGTCACGCGCCACCACCACCACCTGTTCATCGACAGATCCATACACCCTTATTTCTCTCTCTAAAATCATACTGTATTGTACAGATTTTTGCGTGTGTATGTATTGTATACAATTTATATTTAGATAACTGCACTAAAAGAAGACACAGTTTTTGAATAAGTGTAGAGCATCGAGGGGTGGGGAGATGAGTGCACCGAAGCACAGGCACGACGGGACTTCGCCTCTGCCTTTGGGTATGGATTGGAGTCCTCCCCCTCGTAACTGGGTACGTGTTTTGATTAATTCTTGTTCTTGATTGGTAAATTTCCATTTTAATTTCCGATGAATTTGGGTTTTATTTGATTGCCGATCGATCTATTGGGATGTATTTGGGCTTCCAATAAATTTTGATTTCTTATTTTGATTTTTTATTGCTTGACTTTGTGATATGTTTAACATACTTGTATTTCATTTCAAAGAATGTGGATCCATAATATTATACTATGTGATCAACTCTTTAATTTTCAAGGTTTGCTTGACGAGTGTAAAACCTCGATTTTCACGCCACTTATTGACAATGGAAAATGATTTTTGGTCTACAATAGCAATTCAATTTCAGGTGAAATATTTGGTATGATCCTTTTTCAAGTACAGCGGAAAACTCAAATCGAAAATTTTCCAGTCTTCAGTTCTGTGATAATTTAATCTGATTTGTGATTTGTGACAATTGAGTTAACTATTCAACTTGGAAATTCTGAATTTAACTGCAAATTGGTCGAGAAATTCTGATTGAGAACTTGAGCTCAGCTTCTTAAGTGAAAGGGTCCTGACAACAAGTGAAAGGCCAAAATATTGGGGCTGGTTATTACTTCAAATTGAAGTGATTTTTCTTAGATTTTATTCGAATTTTTTGATGCATTATCCTTATTAAATCTGTAGCTTCTTAATCACTAAATGATTTTTTAATAATGTCTTGAGTTAAAAATTAGATCGCTCTATTTCAATGATTGACTCATTTTTATTGCTGGGCTTCTTTTACCTGTTACCAAACGACACTCCTATCAAGATTATGATTTGTATTGACATCATACACATATTTCACAGGCGGGGACCGAAACTGTTTGGCCTCATGATCCTCACACTGGTTGGAGTTACTGTGTTACTGTACCATCCTGGGTTGTCCTTGCGAAGTCGAGAGATTCAGACCCTATAGTGGTAATTTAAATGTTCATTTAATGCGAATGGTTATGAATGTTAAGCAACATGCTTCACTAGCTAAATCTTATTTTTATTACACATGAATTAATTTGTAAAGTTAAAGATGAAGTAGTGTTTGTGGATTTCATTTTATTACTAATCAATCAGATCTTCCGTGTTTTCTGTCCAATGGAGAACATGTGAAAGTGAACATATACGAAGTTCCCTTTATCCTGTGTAGTTCAATCTGGCATCATCTTCTCTTTTTATTTATGATTATAATCGTAATTACACAGAAAATTAAGTCTTGTAATAACCTTCTTA
Source organism: Fraxinus baroniana (assembly GCA_903798355.1). NCBI lineage: Eukaryota > Viridiplantae > Streptophyta > Magnoliopsida > Lamiales > Oleaceae > Fraxinus > Fraxinus baroniana. The sequence continues at coordinate 12,647 of CAIGRO010147512.1, read as the reverse complement.
GCTGCCAGCAACTGAGTGCAACCCAATGAAGAAAAATTGAATATCAAACCGACCAACTGTTTCAATATTAAAGCATGGGGAGTACATGTGAGCTTGGTCTTATTGAATGTCTTTTCTTATACTATGATAGGTTCATTATATGTTAGCTACTTACTTGGCATATTATATCACTGTGGGCATTATGGCCCCTATTACTGAGTATGGAACACGTGATAGAAATGAGTCAATCGCTATAGTATGAGCATTCTTCAGTGCTTCATTATATCTGCATTTCTGGATGTTGTTGTGGATGCTTTTGTCGCACTATATTTCATCATATTGGCTACATGTTCTTACCACCAAGTATAGAACCCTATATGTAAATGATTCTGGTCTAGAGAATGGGAGCTTTTCCTTGAGTGTTTATGCCTGATACCTTAGTTGGACCCTCTGGAAGTTTTGATCTTACGTTGCATTTCTTTTCTCTATGATTTCTATATTGATTCATAATTATTTCTAATTTGGCAAAGTAAAATGCAGAGTTTAACCAATTGTCTTGAATCACTTAGAACTATTCATTTAGATTCTATTTACATACCTTACTAGTTTAAAGTGAGATAATCTAGTGGTTGTTGCACGCATTGCAATGTGTGAACAGGATGGAGATAATATTTTCATTCCTTGGTTCAATAATCTGTTTCTGCAGTCTATCACTATGTGCTGTTCCCTTTATTCTATTCTTATGACGTGAGGACTGCTAAATAGCTGCACACGTAAATGATGAGTAATTGAAGGATTACTTGCTGACTTTAAAAGGGGCTTCCACTTTGTTGTTAGTTTCACGGCTTTATTTGTTAATCAAGTTCTTTTGATTCTCTTGGAATGGAAAAATGATCTTTTGGTAAGAGTTCTATACTGTTCGGTGCTAAACTCTGGTTTGGATTTCCATTTGCCTTGAGAGTTGGAGCTGAATTAGGAATCTTATATAGGATTGAGTCTGGTTACTTGTGAGCATGTTGATTTCCTGAGAATGTCCATTTCAGTAGTAATTTAAGTACTAAAAACTTGATGAGTTGATGCTTTCTAGCATCTCTTTTACGTGAGAGGGTGAAAATTGTTTCAACTTTTCCTTATATAGTTATTGACTATAAAATGGGTGACTCTTGCCCTATCCCTGAAGAGCTGTTTCTATTCATTAAATTGTTAATAAACCTTTATTTTATCTTCTTTCAATTTTACTTTACTTCATGAAATAGTTCCTCCATCTAACATTCTTAAGTGTCAGTTTTACAGGGTAATGGTCGGCATACAATCACCGGCAGGGATTACAACCACAAGAACTGTATTAAGAAGATTTAATGATTTCTTGAAGTTGCATGCTGCAGTGAGTATCGGTGTTTATAGAATTTTTTTTTTTTTTTTTTAAGAAATTGACTATGCATGCATGTTTATTGTATTATGGAAGTTCCAAAAAAATTGATGATGTGTCATATCATTGTGCACTTTCTCTTACAGCTTAAAAGAGCGTTTCCACGTAAGACCCTTCCGCCAGCCCCCCCAAAGGGATTCTTGCGAATGAAAACTAGAGCAATGTTGGAAGAGGTAACAAGATTATTTAACATGAAGTGTTTGATATCTCGTAGATTGAAGACCTTGTAATTGGCTTCTGGTGTAATGTCTCTTAGAAAAGCTTTTTCTGAACATGGATAAGGAGACTCCACATCTAACTCTTTCTCTAGTTATACAAGATCTCACTCTCAGCTTGATTATGGCCATTGGCGGTTATGTTGATGTGCAATCTGATCCCTTCAGACTATTGACTTGATTGTAACTTATAAGAACTACAATTTGTCTTGTTTTCTTTCTTTTATCTATTAGAGAATTTTGCAATTCATCTGATGCATAGAGATTGTATACCTGGCAGTCATATTTATGCTTCTCAGATTTTTGTTGACACTTGAGGTTATCCAAATGCTTAATTTTGTTGCAGAGACGGAATTCTTTGGAGGAATGGATGGCAAGGTTGCTATCGGACATTGACTTATCAAGAAGTACTGCAGTTGCATCCTTCCTTGAACTGGAAGCTGCTGCTAGATCATGTATGTGTGTTGGCATTGCACATGTTTTGCTCTAAAAATCATTCTACACACTATTATTGGTCATCTGACTTCAGTTAACACATTGATCTTGAGTTTTATTATTTTATTGACCTTTATTTTTCCCTGTCCTAAATTCTCCTTGTTACGATTCTTTTTCAGCATTCCAAAAAGATGGCCAGAATAGTCCAGATTCAAATATTACAGTGACTACAACAGTCCCGCCACTTCAGTTTCATCCAAATACGAGCGTGTCTGTGGTAGCTGGTAGTTCAGCACTGACATCAGATTATGGTAGTGATACTGCTTACGAGACATCTGAGATTGGAACACCAAGCCTTGGAAGGGAGAACTCTGAAGTTGGGACAGAGGATCTATCACTGGATGATGACTTAACAAGTCCAATAGATAAGTTTGTTAAGTATGGCATGTCGAATATCGATGAGGGTTTGTCTATGGGACAGGCTATTTTAGAGCAGCTTGAAGGTCTTCCAAAGCATAAACTGTATGCCAAAGAGATTCATAGTAATGTGGTGAACAATAATAGCAATGGTGGTCCTTCTAAAATCTCTCATCAAACTGGGGATATGTTGGAACTTCTTTCAGAACAAGAGCATGGTACAGTTGGTCTTCATACTCGAAAGGTCTCAAGCGAGAGTATTGGAAGTGACAGGAGTTCTCAAAGGGGCAGCTCATTGTCAAATTCAGCAATTTCTATTTCAAATGGGTACGCCCCTATTGACATTTACAGTGGGGCTGAGGCCTCGAGAAACGTTGGAACTCTTGGAAACACAGATTTTCAGCTTCCAGATGATGTACAACTGGTTCTCCCAATGGATCAGCGCCAGAAAATGAACAGGGTAGTTACATTAATGCAACGGAGGCTGGTCGCTGCCAAAACTGACATGGAGGATCTCATATCACGGTTAAATCAAGAAATTGCTGTGAAAGACTATCTCGCAACAAAGGTAGTGGAACACTATAGCTATTATCTTGCTGCTTTCATTTCATTGTTATTTCAAATTCATGCTTGGGACTATTGTTGAGAATGGATATATTTTCTGGAATGTATAAAACTTGAAAAGCAAAGCAAATCATATAACTGATTTTATCTTAACAAAGAAAAGAATTAGAAGAATATAAAGAAATGGTCCAAAGAAAAAATGAGATAACTTTTAGTGCAGAATGTAAGTATAGGAAACACAAATTGAAATTGCAGTTCAGGATATGCTGGATGTAAGGTATGAAGTCCAGAAATTATAGGAAAAACAAATTGAAATTGCTGTTCTGGAAAATGCTAGATGTAAGGTATGGGGCCGAAAAATGTAATGGTGCTATCCTCTTCCTTTAGTGAAAAATTAAATGCAAACAAGTCACTTCCTTCTAGGATGAGCTTTAACTACAGTTCTGCTCCCGAAAGATGACTGACATGGGGGGAAGACAGCGGTACTTTAGTTGGCTATATGCACAGTGAAGATTTAGTCTTGAGCTCGAACATTTAGTTGCTGAGAACATAAATTGGGAAATATTTTGGGTGGTAATTTCTTGGATTTCAGCCAATATACGGATTTTGTTCCATTTGGTATGAATAATTTATAATTATAAAGATTTACTTCTGAAATTTGACAAATATTTGGTGCCTAGTGGTAACCATTCTTATTAAATGTGGACCGGACTGTCTGGTTGGCTCAAAAAATTTGGGCATGGCTATTAACATAAATATTTATAATTATTATTTTCAGTATTGATGTAAGCCCATTTATTGAGTTGGAGAATACAATTTCCTCTATACACGAAACCTTTTTCTGCCAATACTCGTATAATTCTGCATAATCTTATGGTTGTAGCTAAATATGAAGCTGGCCTTTTAACTGTCTCTCCAGGTGAAGGATTTGGAAGGGGACCTTGAAACTACTAAACAAAAAAGTAAAGAGAATCTTGAACAAGCTATCTTGATTGAAAGGGAAAGAGTCACCCAAATGCAATGGGACATGGAAGAACTTCGGCGGAGATCAATGGAAATGGAGTTGAAGTTGAACTCTCAACAGGTTATCCATATGTACTTTTTTCCACACACTATCTAATACACATCTTATATCATTAAAGTATTATTTCAGTCTGAATGACTTCAGATCAATATGGAACTCCTTCCAGGGCCAAAAACTAGATACGATATCTCCTAAAGCATCTGCCAGTCCACAGAAAGATGCATTGCAGCAGGACTTGGATTCCACAAAACAACAGCTTGAAGAATTTATGAAGCGACATCAAGAACTGGAAGTGAAGTCAAAAGCTGATATTAAAGTTCTTGTAAAGGAAGTTAAATCTCTAAGAAGTTCTCAAGTAGAATTGAAGCAGCGACTTAGTCAATCGCTTAATGAAAAATCTGAGGCTGAGGTATAATTTAGCTGCTTTATTTTAAAGCGTGGAATTCTTCTTCTGTCTGTCTAACTACAATTCTTCAGAGTTCAAGATCTTATAACTTGCTGAAGTTGCAAATATTTGTTCTGCCTCTGAGCTTCTTGTGCCGTGATTCACTTTTTTTTTATCTTTCATTTATAGTCTTCTTGAAGCGTCTACAATAAATCATGAGTTAATTGTGCCCACAATGTGAAAACTCTTTTGAGGGGAAATGATAAAACTGACGAGAAAATCAAAGACTCATTAATGTATTAATTCTATTAAGTCACTGTATATCCACAGGTGCAGATATTACCTTTTTTCAGTGTTATTGGATGGATCATAGAAACATATGCATGAGTGTAATGTCACTTGAGAAACTAATCTTGTATTTTTAAACTTGTGCAAGTTCAGGAACTCCTTCAAAAAGAGAGAGAGAGAACTGAGCAAGCAAGAACCTCTTGGAGGAAGCTGCTACACAAGTGCAAGATTCTTCACAATCAGCTGCAGGAATGCCAGGGTTATGTAATACTTAAAACAGAAGATAATCTAGTCATGGATATTCCATCAGAGTCGAACGCTTTAGATCCTGTAGCCACATCTGACAATCATATTGGCCTTCTAATCGAAGAGGTACTCCTGGCATCTTGAACTGTTAATTCTTCTATTATTTATGTTAGTTCTATCGCACAATCTCACACTTTCACCTTAAAATATCATTTAGATTAAAATGCCTCATATTTTCTGTGTATTGTTGGAAAAAGTTTATTTAATACATTTGGTTAAGGGAATGGGAATTATGGATCTTGAAATTTTGACTCTTTGTTGCATTTGGCGTAGAAGAAATGCCAAAACTTCTGAAGGGAAGGGCAAAACTGTTAAACTGAAAGCAGAAATGCAAAGTATAATTTCCTGATAACTATTCTGGTTTTTTCACTAGTTGATACAATTAACATTGTGTGTAGACTGTGTATAGTTTAACCAGATTTAGATTGGTTGCTCCAGTGTCCCTCTATTGTGGGTCTAGGGATGACAATTTGAACCGCCAAACTCGAGCCCCTTGGTGCCCCGCCTGACAGGGCAGCGGGTCGGGGATGGGGACCCCAATTGTTAGTTTTTTTTTTTTTTTTATAAATCATAAAAATAAATAAATCATATTTTGTTTAAATTCACCCTAGCGCAACTTTTTTATGCTCAAATCCGAACTGATTACCCATGCTCATTAGCCCAACTGCCAAAATAGCCGAGAATATAAAGTATAAGATAAAAAATAAAATAAAGTATATAAATCAGGTTGACCCACCCCTATCCCCGCACCGTTGCCATCCCTATGGATTGTTATCATCCCTCTTGTTCAAGAATGAGTTGACCACTCCTCTGGGTTAAATTCTATATTTACTATTAAAAGGTGTGGGTTGGATTTAGTATTCTGTTTCGGCAGCCTCCAAAGATAATAATGACATGGATTAGATAACATTGGACATTAATAGACAAGAAAGTTTAAATTTCTAAATGCATTGTCCTGTACATTCTAATGCTCCGTACAAAACATGCACTAAGTGCTTTTATTTATTTATGTGGGATATGTCTCTCCAGCACAAGTTGCTTACCTTGCTTTGTAAATTCTTTAGGCGCAGCATTTAACTGAGAATGCAGATTACTCGTCTTCAACTATTAATGGAGATACTAATCTGGATGATAGCACGAGCTCAGTGGATGAGGAGCTGAGGAGGATGCTGACGACCTTCTTAGTCGATAATGGTGTATTGAGAAAACAGGTGAATTCCACTATTCTTTATGCGCTTCAATTGAAAAAATCACTTGAGAAAGGTGATTGCGATCCCCCTTCAGATGTAACTGTACAAAATGAGGTTTCACAATGATAATATTGTAGTGAATTTTGTAAATCTAGTAGGTCTATACTATACCCCTTAATCACCATAAACGGATGTGAAGAATGAATCTTTGTTGTAGAGAGTTGTAATCTGGTGTGACATTTTTCCCTATTACTTCACAGTCCCTCGCATACAATTCTTACTGTTTTTCTGTTTTATGTTCTGTACAAGTGAAGCTGACCCGAGTTCTCAGTTATTTTTTCATCTTTGATTGAAACCGTGTGTTGTATCTGGTACGTCTTGCATAGATATAGTGAAAATTTCTCCCACAAGGGTGACATATTTGATTGAAGTTAGAAGAGGCAGAACATTGTACGCGTGGCTGTCAATTATTGAATTGCATTTGACCAGATGAAGTAGTGTATCTTAAATATTGAAACCAGTTCGTGTCAATGTTTCTTTTGAGACCTACAGGAGCATAATAAGTGCTGCTACTCATTTCATGTCTTGTACAAGATATGTTTATTAGTTTTGAATTAATCTTGGACCAAGTTTTCGTAACAAGAAGCACAAACTCAGTCGTGTAAATTGACACAATTTGTTTTTGTAGACTAGATCACATTTGTTTAGAAAAATAAAATTTCAAAATTCTGTAAAGAATCTGCGACTTGAATAAATAATAAAAGCTAAGTTGGCTGTTGTCAAAAATGTTTGCAAACATTATGATTATATGCTTTCAATAATGTGTATAAGACAGGTTATCAAAAGACGATTTTTGGTAGAACAAGGCGAACAGTACATAGCTCGGTTAAGAAATTTCCCCGACATTTTTGGATAAAGAAAATTCATAGTTATAACGCTACAGAATAGTTACAATAACTGCTGTTTCCATGATGATATGATATATATGTATATTCAATAAATGTGGCATAAAGCCAAGAAATTATGACCTAACAGACAACGAACTGCAGAAAATTGAACGTGTACATGAATTACACGGCAGATTCATACAATAAAAAGAAACGTCTATTACAGTAACAAGTTGCTAGTACCCTGACTTCAGCACCAGAAAAGATTCACTGGATAAGAGAGTGCAGCTTTCCCAACTTGAGAGAAGTTCTTGATGATCTGTAGCATGACTAACAGTAAGTTTACAAGCATACACAAGAAGAGTTACCTGTGGGTGACACCTTATCTGAAAATATTTCCCACTTTCGGAGGGCGCCGTGCAGTGTTGCCAGCAGTCGAGCCATCTGCGTTTTGACCATTTTGGATGTAATGGTTCAGTCCCTTTCTAGTCCTTGATCTCCCAATTTTCCTCTCAATGAAAGGCCAAGTGGCCTGCCGGCGCAATGAAAATCCTCGAGATGTTGATACTTCTTTCGAGGGCTAAAGACGTTTGATTTCGGCCTAATGAACTGCCCTACACGGTAAGGTTTTGCCATTTGGAACTCTTAGTAGTTGCCCTTCCAAAGAGTCTCCAGTCCTATAAATGCAACAGCCACACTTCCATCACGGGTAATAGAATGAAGAACACCCACAGGCGAATGCTTTCTGTCTTCTTTCTTCAGACCAACCCAACTACAGCTCCCTCTGGGACATCCATGTTTTCTGGGTCGCAAGAGTCCGGTGACTTCCTAGATCGCACCATGTCGCCTACTTGGAGATGGTCCTTTGCAAGGAACCACTCGCTATAACCACTACCACCTGGTTTCTCCGTAATCATTCTGTTTCCAAGTCCCATCCAGCCTCCATCCTGTTAAACTGCATTTTGTGAACTGCAAACATAGTAATAGTAAAAGTCAGCTAAAAATAAAGGCATCGCCTCTTGAAGCCTGAATACCCTTCCAAAAGAATGCTAATCCTCTCCAGTATCAGGAACCTACTGCAGAAGCAGAACAAATGTGATCCTAATAAGAAATTGCAATAGTTTGCCTTGTGATTAATAGATTATATGCATCATTTCTGAATAATTTTCGGCAAAATCTTTAATTTAGATAAATAAACAAATTCAGAGTAGATCATCATTTCCATTATTGTATACATGCTCCATTCAATAAAACATCATCTCATATTTATTTGGAGAGAATCAATATAATTTGTCATTTGAACTGAGTCAGATGCAGCATATTGCTAAAGGGGAACGTCACTAGTATTTGCACATGAAATCAAAAGATCCGTTGAGAACCACCTTTAGTAAACTGTGCATGCTTTAAAAAGAGTTACCAAAATGTTGCCAGATGCATTGAAACAAATATAATAAATGAAACAAATACCTCTTAAATGTGCTTCAGATCCCCCTCTTCACAATCTCAGTAAAAACTTTTTGTCAACAAAAAAATATAATAAATGAAACAAATACCTCTTAAATGCATGTAATATGTCTGCCATTAGAGGGCGACTCCTGAAGTCTTACTCAAAACAACCAATAACGACATTTTCTACGGCTGGAGGGAGGCCACTAGGAATATGTGGCTTTTCTTGTTTCTTTACAACCAAGTTATGCAATTCATTGACTGATTTACCACTCCAAGGAAGAATTCCAGTCAAAATCTCCACAATGCTGCAACCAAATCCCCATGAATCAGTCTCAAACGACATTGGACTTCTTATTTCTGGTTCCCATTGTTCTGGAGCCATGTAGTTGGGAGTACCAAGTCTTCGAGTCATCTCTGTATTTGTTAATGAAACCCCAAGAAGCACACGAGGAATTCCAATGTCTCCAAGAATTGCCCTGTCATTCTCGTTCAAAAGGAAATTACAAGGTTGAAGGTTGAGAATAAGGATGTCTTTTGCATGAAGGTCCATTATTCCTTGAGCAAGATCTGCTCCGTACCTGTAGACAACCATAACTAAAAAACGTGAAGATTGTGTGCTTCTAATGCAATAATTTTTTGTATTAGCGTAAAAGTCCAAGAATATGAGATGAGCAAAAATCACCTCAGAACATCACTCAGTGGCAATTTCCCCCCTTTGTATCGAGCCATTTTGTCACCAACCAAGCCCTCGTAAAATTTCATAACAATGCAAATTTAGAAGGAAACAAATATAGAGCAGTTATTGCATCTTTTTCCCTTACTTGAGACAAATGAGTTGCCAGCCAAACATCACCAAAATGCCCTCTTCCAATTCTGTGCCTCAATTTAATTGTTGCTGGGTCGATCCATGGGTTGATCTGGTTAGATGATGCTATGATAGTACTACTGTCACCAGAATCACTTTCAACAAGCTCGAACTCAAATAATGATATTGGTCGTTTGGAAACAACTTGTCCAGCCATTTTTCCTAATGTTTCCAGAATGTAATCATTTCAAAGCACGTTGCTTAAAGAAGTCACAAACCATAGAGTAAAACAAAATGAAATTCTATAGAACCATGTAGATAATCCGTAATTGTTACAAAAATAAATTCGATGGATACTAATCAATCCTATTTCCGAAAGGGGAAATTAACAATTGAATCTGATTTGACCATTATTTCCATTTGGGGATGAACAAGTTTATACCTTGGAATTCAATCAAATATTAGATGGAAAAAATTTCCAAGCTGGATTGAAAATTGCATGAATTTGACAATTATATGTACCTTTAAACAAAAAACCAACAGAAAAAATCAAGAGCTCCATTCTGACCCAACTTCCAATTGGAGATCATGAGGCGTCTAGCCCAAGATTAAAGAAAGCTCACACTTCCCTCTAACAAGAAAAAAATTACAAAATTCTAATACTGCCCTGCCCCTTACATCTTTGTGTAGAGCCCTGGCTGCAAAACATGGATTTTCTACTGCAAACCCTCAATCAAACATTGATTCAAGATGCAGTATCTTCATTGATGAAGCTTACTTAAAGAAAGAGCAGATACTTCCTGTATACAAGGTAAGATACAGTAGCCATTTACAAAAAATCCCCCCAAAAATGTGCTTTCCTCCAGCTAAAGTTTCTACTGCATTATGCCTCAAGAAACATTTCATTTTCATTTTCAGTTTAGGAAACAATAAAGTTTTCACAATTTGCCTCTTACTCCATCAAAATTCAATCTTAAACAAATTCTGATTAAAAGGAAAACAAACACGAGAATTCTAATTTACATCTAGTTTATTATTCTCTTCTTTTCAGAAAATTAACTTTATACATAAATAAACTAGAACAAATAAAGACCCATAATTTTATTTTCCATATCCATCTTCTACCCTAATTCACTCAAAAACAGCAAAATCCTCGCTTCTGTTGAGAGAGAGAGGTCGGATCAGTCCGGCTTTTGGAAACAAATTTATTGCCAAAAAAATAATAAAAATAAAAAATAAAATGATTTGACAAATTTGAGATTTGCAAGGAAACTGGAAAGACTAAAGAGTACGTAACTCACTAGGATTCAAATTTCCTTGATGAAATATCATCAAAATCTTTTATATATATAAACCAGTACAAACATTAAACCCTGGAAATTTGCAGTAAACCCTAGAAATTAACAATCATGAGTTTTTCAAATCCCTCAGTAACATACCCATTACTTTTTCTCGTTCTCTTCTTTTATTCCCTCAACAATCAATTTCATTTTCTGCTGCCCTTCTCTTCTTCCCGTTCATCAATTTCCACTCACAAGCACCAGGTACGACTACGAGTTACGAGTTACAGAGACTTTAATCTCTGTGTCATGTTTGATAAGGTGTAGGAGAGTTCATCGTCTCCGTTACACAATGCCATCCGTAGCTTTCTCTGTTTCCTGTTTTTTTTAATGATGTTATTTTATTTATTTATTCATTTTTATGTTTTGAGGTGACGAAGGTTAATGGCAGTGTCCAGTTCGAGCCACTGGAAGAAGGGTTGTCACGAGCTCGAGCAGCTATACGTGAAGCCAGTCGACAACGAACCTATATACCTCATAAGAATGAGAGTTTCATCCCCAGAGGTCCCATTTACAGAAACCCTTATGCTTTTCACCAGTTAAGCAAAGCACCATCCCTTTATTATTTTTCTTCTGCAAACTTGTCAAACCCTATAATTGCTTGTTTAAATAATAAATAAGAGGAAGAATTGTGCACTTTCTTTCTTTAGATTCTATAAATTGTTAAAAATTGCATGCACCATATTACAATACGTACGATTCCGAGGCTAAGTATTCGTATGTGTGTCTGTTTATACTTATAATTTATTTATTTTTAAAATTGCATGCACCATATTACAGGTCAACCCTAGTTGAACTCTTTGACTATTCACATTTTACTTTTTTTGCCAAGTTTAAAATATTGGTATTTTCTCCATAATTGATGTTCTTGTTTTACTTATATCCAATATTATATCTGTGCTAAATTATAGCCTGCTAATAAATAGGTTGTTAATTTTGCAAGATCATCTATGAGCATATGTTTAGTACATCGTACTGAATATGATTGATATTAACGTTGACAATTTTTTGACTTTTTTCTTCCTTAAATATTGTCTAATCTTGTTGACTAACAAACATAAAATTATAGAAATTAAGCACCTGATTTGCTAACATAATCTATGACCATGGTACATTAGGAGAGCCACCATTGTTTCACAGAGGACCCTTGAAAGACATTTTTGCTATTGAAGGCCACTTCATCGACGAATTAGAGAATGGAAAGAGTCCGTTTCTTGCGCGCCACCCTGATGAGGCGCACGCCTTCTTCCTCCCTGTTGGCATTGCAAAGATTATTCGATATCTATACAGTCCCCGACTGGATTACGACCGCTGGCGCCTCCAAAGCATCGTTACTGATTATATAAGTGTCGTATCGAATAAATATCCCTACTGGAACAGAAGCACCGGAGCTGATCATTTCTTTGTGGGCTGTCACGATTGGGTAAGATTACATACTTCGTGTACAACACAGAAAAAAGAATAAAGTTAAAATCTTGTTTCTTATACAGTTCCAAATTGTTTCATGAGACAGATTGAAGTTTAATTCTTTCTATTTCAGGGACCAGATGTTTCAACTGCCAGTCCTAAGTTGTATAAAAACCTTATCAGAGTATTATGCAATGCCAATATTACTGAAGGTTTCCAGCCGGCAAGAGATGTTTCATTGCCTGAAATTAAAGTCCCTCCGAATGCATTGGGGCCACCCGATGTCGGGCAGGCCTCCAACAACCATCGTCCCATCTTAGCTTTCTTCGCCGGAGGACCTCATGGTCACGTTAGAAGAAGATTGTTCGAGCACTAGAAAGACAAGGATTCAGACATTCAAGTCCATGAATACTTACCGAAAAACGTAAGCTATTTTGAAACGTTAGGTCAAACCAAGTTTTGCCTGTGTCCAAGTGGATAGGAGGTGGCAAGTCCAAGGTTAATCGAATCCATGCACGCCGGATGTG